>CAUYON010095848.1:0-40671 GCA_963573935.1 Arctocebus calabarensis
TCTTTATTTTGAACCATGGAAATTATGTTACACAAAAAGCAAATTCGAGCAATTTTCTTATTCAAGTTCAAAATGGATCATAAAGCAGCAGAGACCATTTGCAACATCAACAACACAGTGGCCCCGAAGCTGCTGACGAACACATGGGGCAGTGGTGGCTCAAGAAGTTTAGCAAAAGAGGCTTGGCGCCTGTGGCTCAACGGGCTAAGGCGCCAGCCACATACACCTGAGCTGGCGGGTTCAAATCCAGCCTGGGCCCGCCAAACAACAATGACGGCTACAACCAAAAAATAGCCGGGTGTTGTGGCGGGCGCCTGAAGTCCCAGCTACTTGGGAGGCGGAGGCAGGAGAGTCACTTGAGCCCAGGAGTTGGAGGTTGCTGTGAGCTGTGATGGCACAGCACTCTATCCAGGGTGACAGCTTGAGGCTCCGTTTCAAAAAAAGAAGTTTAGCGAAAGAGATAGCCTTGAAGGTGAGGAGAGTAGTGGCAGCCATGGGAAACTACAGTGACTAGATGACACTCTGAGAATGACACAAGAAGCGGCTGGAGAGCTCAACACTAACTTTCAGTCATTGAGAATTTGGAGCTGGTTGCAAGGTGGAGAAGCTCAGTAGGTGGACGCCTCATGAGCCGGCTGGGAATTGGGCCAAACATTTGTTTTCAAGTACCATCTTCTCTTACTTGACACGATAGCAACAAACCGTTTCTCGGTCAGTATGTGATGTGCAACAAGTAGATTACATACGACAACCAGCAATGACCAGCTCAGTGGCTGGACCGAGAAGAACCTCCAAAGCATTTCCCAAAGACAAACTAGTGCCCAAAAAAGGTCACGGTCACATCTGGTAGTCTGCTGCCGGTCTGACCCACTACAGCTTTCTGAATCCCTGCGGGACCGTCATATCTGAGAAGCCTCCTTTGAAATCCATGAGAGACCCCAACAACTGCAATGCCTGCAGCCGGCCCTGGTCAGCAGAAAGGGCCCAGCTCTTCTCCACAACAATGCCTGGCCACACGTCATAAAACCAAGGCTTCAGAAAGTAAAGGTATCAAGCTGCCAAGTTGTGCCTCATCTGCCACATGCACCTGATCTGTCCCCAACCAACGACCACTCCTTCAAGCATCGTGGCAACTTTTTGCAGGAAAACGCTTCCACAACTGGCAAGATACATAAAATGCTTTCCCAGAGTTCCCGAAGCACGGATTTTTATGCTATAGGGGGAAACAAATGCATTTCTCATTGTCAATAATGTCCTGATTGTAATGGTGCCTATTTTGATGGATAAAGATGTGTCTGAGCCTAGCTATAGTGACTTAAAATTAATGGCCCAAAACCACAATAACTTTTGAAAAAACTTAGTAGATTTATTGTGACCTCTTCCTCTCCGAGAGGAAGAATAAGGACTAATGGATAGATGTCACAGGAAGTAGATGTGAATTAACATAGAAAGCTTTCTGAAAATTAGAGCCGCCCCCAAATGGAATGAGCGTCCTAGTGAGATAAAGGGGGCCCTTACAGCGGGTATTTAGTCACAATCACGTGACTGTTTATCACAACTGTATGGAAAGGATCCTTCGTCAGCACAGTGACTGGCCCAGAAGGTTCTAAGGGCCTTTCTCTATTCTTAAAGCCCTTGGTTCTAAGTGTTATTTATCTGTGATCCCAGAAGTACACACTACATGGACATATAGACTTTATTCAACCGGTGGGTTTATCTAAACTCATTAAAAATAGTGTGACCATACCAGTGGGAGAAAAACCATAATCTATTTCTTGTTGCCACCATAACTGCTATTTACCACCTATCATTATGAAACTCTCTTGTGGTTTTTCAGTTCGACCTTACTACTAAATAGGAAGTAACTGAAATATTAGTTGAGCTGAATTCCCAGCACTAAGAAGTTACTGGCAGGTACTTCTATGTCATGTGTTTGGCACTGCACATGCAAAGCGGAATACGACATATTCTCCTCCCATAAAATGCTGCTAGTCTAAAAGATCAACTTCCACCACAATAATCATAGTAGAATCAGTAATAAGCCAGAAGCCAGTCTGGAGAAGGGGCCTTTCGTCCCACCCAGTTGTTTAAAGGAAGACTTTCTAGAGAGAATGATGGTTTATCCAGCAAGAGTGAAGAAAACAGAAGGGCATTCCAGAGAGGACGGTGTGGAATGAGCGTGGAGATCACTCCATACACAGCACAAGTGCCAGAGGAGAGGCATGGAGCTCAGACCAGCCCCAGCAGAACCATGACCAAGGCATCAAGTTAGATCTGCGTTTCAGGAGGAAAAATCCAGCTATAATGCTAAGAAGAATAAACTCAAAATTTGTGAATAATTTAGTGTGATTTGAAGGATGAAGTTTTATTCACATCTATCATTCAAGGTTTAAGTTTATTGTTGTTGTTTGTGTTTTCTGAGACAAAACCTCACTCTGTCACCCTGTCACAGCAACCTCTAACTCTTGGGCTTAAGTGAGTCTCTTGCCTCAGCCTCCCAAGTAGCTGGGACTACAGGCACTTGCCGCAATGCCCAGCTATTTTTGTTGCAGTTGTCATTGTTGTTTAGCTGAGTTTGAACTTGCCAGCCTTGATGTATGTGACCAGCACCATAACCTCTGTGCTACAGGCGCTGAGCCCAACGTTTAAGTTTAGAATTGCACAAAGTTAAATCCCATGCTAAGCACATGTATTTCCCAGATGACACATTTATAGGGACATATACATACAACAGAAGGACCAGGAAAGCAATTCCTCATTTAGGTCTTTCTATAATTCACATCTCTCTCTGCTTCTCACTTAATTGACTGTTCCCCGGAACTGGAAGGTTGAATCAGAAACAGTTCTTTCCTACTCATCCTTTGCAGAAACACATCTGTACACTACCATGCTTCGTCCTCATCCTAGGAAACCTTTCCTTGAAGAAATAAATGGGGGGGGTCTATTTTTCAAACTGGTAAGAAGCTACCTCTAGTTTTTTTCAAAATGTTTATATCAACCATGGCTGGTGGGGAAGGAGAAATCTGAAATCTAAGCTACTATCAGAGACGATTTTCCTCACTGCTGATAATTTTTTCTAGGCCAGAGCAAGATAGTGATGGCGTTGTGCATTTTAAATACCAATTCTGGAAGTCACGGAGACACCTCTAACTTCATCAAGGCCTCCATCAGAGACAAAGGTGATACAGCATCCCCCCCACCCCCACCCCGCTCCTATTCTTCAGGATGGAAACCCTCTTTTATTCACCATGCACCCTGCAGCTCTCTGGTCCTCCTGTGTCCATCCATGAATTCCCAGCACTGGTGATGGAGTCTACTTTCCAGCACACACCATACAGCAGATGCAGCCTCCCCACCAACTCAGTCCATTCTCAGCTATTTGGTGCCAAGTGTCTCCATCAGGCTCTTCACATGATGATTCTCAAATCTGCACATATGAATAGAACTGTTCTTCTTCTTCTTTTTTTTTCCAGAAACAAAAGCTAACTTCTACTTCCTTATAATTCCGTTACAAAGTCACAAAAAACTAAACAGAAAAAAAATAATCCAGCAGCTTAGAAGGCTGGAGTTCTGTAATAATCTGCAAATGGTCCCTAAGTTGCATCAAAGGTTGTTTCATTTTTGAATCAAATCAAACAAGAAGAAAACAGCTGTGGTGACTTGGCTGCCCAATAAAGGCAGGTGCCGCCTTCTTTTCTTCTTTATCTCTAATCCTCAAACTCTATCACTTCCACACAAAGGTTTGATAGTCTGGACCTTACGAGAAGACCTAGAATTTTGCCTCTGCATCTACTAACCAAGCACCTGCCTATTGGAATCGCTTATGTTAAGGGGCATTTTTTTTTTTTTTTGGTAGAGACAGAGTCTCACGTTATCACCCTCAGTAGAGTGTCGTGGTGTCACACAGCTCACAGCAACCTCCAACTCCTGGGCTTAGGCAATTCTTTTGCCTCAGGCTCCCGAGTAGCTGGGACTTACAGGCGCCCGCCATGATGCCCGGCTATTTTTCTGTTTCACAGTTTGACTAAGGTCATGTTTGAACCCGACACCTTTGGTATATGGGGCTGGCGCCCTATTCCTTGAGCCATAGGCACCATTTTTCATCATAAAAAGATCTTCCACTTAAGGTGACAAAATTTCACATGAGCTCTCTGAGGCACAAAAAGAACCCTGCTATTTGGGGAAGACTCAGGGCAAAGTGCACAGGAGAGCTGGACTCCAGACCTGGCCCTGAGGCTGTGTGGACAAGGCCAGCTGTCCCCGCTGCCTTCACCTGCACAGCACTGCGCCTAACACCTTGGCCTTCTTGTGCCCATTACGGCAACACACTGTTCTCAGCTGAGAAGGTTGGCTCAAGTTAAAGTAAAATGGAGGAAAACAAAAAAGACACTGAAAATAGGGTTACAGACACCAGCTAGCATACCTGTAATCCTAGCACTTTGGGAGGCTAAGGTGGGAGGATACCTTGAGGCCAGAAGTTTGAGACCAGCCTGGTCAAGAGCGAGACTCCTCCTTCCTGTCTTAGGAAGATCACTGAGGCCAGGAGTTCGAGATTGCAGTGGGCTATGATGACACCACTTCACTCTAGCCCAAGA
This sequence comes from Arctocebus calabarensis, assembly GCA_963573935.1. Classification (NCBI taxonomy): domain Eukaryota; kingdom Metazoa; phylum Chordata; class Mammalia; order Primates; family Lorisidae; genus Arctocebus; species Arctocebus calabarensis. The sequence goes on from CAUYON010095848.1 coordinate 4,596, forward strand.
GATAAAACAAGACCCTGTCTTAAAAAAAAAAAAAAGTTAAATGAAGATAATCAACCAGTAGAGGTTATGGGATCAGGTAAGATATTACCAGAGAAAACAGAAATCTCCTAAAACATCATGTGAGGAGATCCAACGTATGAGAGATTAATGTAAATAAAGCAGGGTGAACTGCAGTTAATAGCAGTGTATTGTATCCCAGAAACCCGCTGAGAGAGTAGATTCAGGTGTCTACACAACCAAATAAAAAAAAAAGGTAACTATGGGAAGAGAGGGCTACGTTAACTTGTTTAATGTAGTAATCATTTCACTATGCATCTATATATCAAAAAATCATGTTGTACCCCTCAAATATACATAATTTTCATGAAGAAAAAATAGAAAGGGAAAAGAAAAGATTCAGTGTGGATGATGAAGGCTAGAGGTAGGGGTGCAGGGTGTTACAGACTTCAGGGATCTTTACAAGGTGTTAAAAATGTTAGCGCTATGGAAACCCAGAAGTATGATTTGTAACCATTTATAGGAAGGAAGGAAGGAAGGAGAGAGAAAGGAAGGGAAGGGGAAGGAGAGAGAGAGGGAGGGAAAGATCATTTACATTTATCATGTAATCAAGAAAACAGGAACCACACCAGATATTGCAAACACATGGAACATAATACAAAGACTTAGTTACAGGGGCACTGGAAAGGGTCAAAAATGGGGAAAATAAAAGTTGCTTTAAATATGCAGAAGTCACAAATGCGTCCGAGGTAGGATCAGAAGAGGAGGAGCATTAGGCTGAAATGATAAGTTCAGCTGGGGACGCAATTACATCATCACAGGAGTCCATGAACAATTTATCAATTAAGTGATAAAAACTGTAGCCAGTGCTTGCCAAGCACTTGATCTTTGGGTAGGAATATATAGCTATGTCTCTAACATTGCCGACTCAAAATGAACCAAAAAAGAGGACAAGTACGGGGTTCTGAAAAGACACAGTGGAATGAAGGTGTGCGTGGAGCAGTGTAGGAAAATCAGCACCCGTGGGCACCTCCCACCTGGTCCTGTGGCCATCTGGTCCCTCTCGGCCCTGGGGCTCACACAGCTGCAGCTGGTGGTGCCTGTGTCTCTGTGGCTTGTGGTTTTATTTGCCTTTCCTTGGCTCTGTCCTACCTTCTTCAGCAGATTAGAAAGGTAGGCTCTGTAGCTTCTACTTTCTCTAAATCCACAAACCATTCCTTAGCAAAGTGCTCTACCCCAGCGGGCACTTTAACACTTAAGCAAAGCCCATTCCCTTGACCACAAAGTGAACAAACAAGACAGCTTGGAGCATGGAAATGCCCAGGCATGAACCAGCCTGAGACTTCGCCCACCAAGTGCGGGAGGTTTGTTTGAATTGAGACCTCTTCCCGTTTCTCTGAGGGAAGAAACACATGTCACAGTTCACTGAAGCAAAGAGCAGATGTGTGAGCTACAGCCAGTGTTTTTAAGCCCTACCAAAACTTTACATTTACCTAGAAAATTATTTAGGTCTCATGTCAGAAGTCCCCTCCTCAGAGAGGCCTGAGACCATCAAGCCTCTGCCCCTGCCAGTCAGGCTCCACCCATGATGGTATTTCACCTTCTGCTCGGCCCTCACAGGCACCTGCGTCCCACCTGCTTCCTGGGCAGGAGCTCACTCCATGTGGGCCGTGCAGGTAGGGACACGAGCTTATCCTCTAGAACGGGGTCCAGCACACAGGAGATGTGGATTAAATATTTGTTGACTCTCAAATATTTTTTCCATCTTTTTTTGTTTGAAACAGACTTGATCTGGTTGGAGTTTTTAAAAATTAGAGATCAGAGACAACCCAGAAGTTGTACTTGCAACCACCACCTTCCCCCTCCCACAATCCCGAACGCTCTTCCTTTCCAACGTGGGTCGGGCAGCATGGCTTCGGCAAAGAAGGGCGGTGGGAAGAAGAAGGGCGGGTCTGTCATCTGGAGGTGGTGACTCCTGATGGCAGACCTGCCATAAGGTATGAGAACACACCATCGGTGTTCACAAGCGCATCTATGAAGTGGGCTTCAGGAAGCAGCCTCTCAGGCACGCAGAGAGATCTGGAAATTTGCCATGAAAGAGATGGGACTCCAGATGTGCTCATTGACTCCAGGCTCAACAAGATGCCTGGGCCAAAGGCATAGGGAATGTCCCCATGCTGTCCCCATGTGTGGTTGTCCAGAAAACACAGTGAAGATGAAGATTCGCTAAGCAAGCTCTATGCTTTGGTTACCTATGCACCTGTTACCAGTTTCAAAAATCTACAGGCAGTCAGTATGGATGAGAACTAACTGGTGATTGTCAAACACATCAAATAAACATATAAAACAAACAAAAAAAGTAGAGAATACATGGACATTAGAATTAAATAAAATCAGAATTGTAGACTACTGCGACCTAAAGATGGCAAAACAAATAGTAAGATGAATGCTTGGGTGAAACAGTTTTCTTAGAAAATACCCATTAATAGCTTTAAAAGATAGTTAATTGGAAAATGTGCAACTAGAAAATGAATGTGAAACAGATTCCTGGAGCAGCTGCCAGCATGCAGAGCAGAGTCCTCAGACCTGGATGCAGGCGCCTCATTGAGCAGAACACGTCACCTTTACTCAGAACCCCTCGCGCGATCTGTGCTGCCCAGTTAAAATGCAGGATCGTTTATTCAAAAGAAACTAAGGACTTAATACAGCAAAAAAAACATTGAAATAAGCACAGGCCCTCTGACCATGGGCCTGTGCGATTGCAGCCCTGCAGCCTGCCATTTCTTCATCCACAACAGGAGACAGGCCAAGCAGGGTGATGTGACCACTCTCCCAGGGGCTGTGTGGGCCTGGGGGACCAGACGTTCCCTGGCTTCTCAGCGACTCAGGGTGTGTGTCTGTGTGTCATGTGTATGTGGGTGTGTGTGCTTGCAGGTGTGCGTGCACCCACATACTCAGACATGCAGACACTTCCACCCCACTGCCTACAGCATACAAGCAAAACTGAAAACACAGACACAGACTCTTGGCAGGAGGGGGAATTCCTACAAGGGGGTGTGACCTGGCTAGGGAGGGACAGAGGAGAGGAAGCTGGAGAAACCAGAAAGACCAAAGCCACCTCCACGAGCAAGAAGATGTATCACAGGAGAAAGGCAGGCTGCCCGAACCCAGGATGAAGCAACATGGGTATAACTTGCTAATCTCCCTAAAGCAAATTGTGTTCTAAGATCACAGGACAGAACCACACAGCTGAGATTTCAAAGGACCTACAAAGACCAATTTTAAGATTTCTTACCCAGGTGGCCTGGAACTGGTAGAAAGTTCCAGAGTCCCTTAGGCGCTTGGATCACTCCTGTAGAGGAAGTTTACGTTTAGATTTGTTCTGGATTTTCAGACAGTACAAATTAAGATCAACCCAATCCAATGAATCCCCTGAAATTCTCAGGCCAGGCAGGACTGGAATCTTTGTAAGCATATAACTGAATGGCGGCTCGTGCAGCAGGATCAGTTTGTAACTACAGTCATGTGAATAACAACATTTCGGTATGTGATGGAGAACACATGTGGTGCTCCCGTGAAATTATAATGGAGCTGAAAAATTCTTGTCTAGAGACCTCAGAGCTGTCTTAACTGACAAGAAAATGCTCAGGAAGGTCTGCAGGGCAGATCCAGAAGAAGCCATTGTTATCGCAGGAGGTGACAGTCAGTGGGGCAGACAAGGAGACAGAGGGGTGACACAGATGATCCCGACCCTGGGGAGGCCTAGGTGGATGTTTGTGTTGACATCTTAATTTTTTAACAAAAAAGTTAAAAAAGGAACAAAAAAAGTTTTAAAATAGGAAAAAATTTGTAGAATAAAGAGATAAAGAAAGACTCCTGCTTTTGTTGAGCTATACGATGTGTTTGTGTTCTAAACAAAGTGATTACAAAAGAGTCAAAAGTGAAAAAATGAAGTATATAAAGTAAAATTGTTATCATAGGCTAAGGTTAATTTCTTATTGAAGAAAAAGTTTATAAATTTAGTGTTCCGGTTATACATACCGCGTTTATGAAGTCTGCAGGAGACCTCCACATGCACTCTCCATGCATGAGCACCTTCCAGTCCTGCAAGCTCCATTCATGACAAGTGCCCTAAAAAAGCGCACCACATTTTTACTGTACCCTCTCTATGTTTAGATATGTTGAAATACACAAATATTGTCATGGTGTTACCATTGCCCCCAGTATCAGTACAAAAACAAGCTGTACGGCTTTGCAGCGGTGATCTGTACCACAGCGTCTAAGTGTGTAGTAGCCTGAACCATCCAGGTCTGTGCCAAGTACACCCTACGATGTTTGCACAGTGATGAAGCACCTAATGGCACATTTCTCGGAACAGATCCGCGTCATTGAGCAATGCATGACTGTAGCTACAAAGAAGCATAACCACAGTGTTAATTAATCACTTATCAACCCAGCACAAAATCTCCAACAAAGTACTACAGAGGGCTGTCCTTAAATCTGTTCTAGGTAATACTTCAAGTTAATGATTTAGATGAAAATAGAGAAAGCACATTTATCAGATCCACCCATGACTTCAGAGTGAAGAGAATAACTGATAATATAGAATATAGAATCAAGATTCAAACGTCTTACAATTTGTCAGTGAAATACGAAGCTAAAACTAACAGGATTAAATTTAACTGGGTTATTGCAAAACGTAAGTTGCAAAATCATAGACTATAAATAGCAGTTCAATTTTAACGATCTAGAAATTCTAGTTAATAAGAAGTTGACTAAAATGCAGTAATATGACATGCTTGCTTCTAAAAAAAAGAAAAGGGAGGTGGTGATTGGACTTCAATAGTAAATAACTCAAAAAAAGCACAAATCACAGAAAACAGTAACCCAATTATCCCATTTGGGTTTTGTTGAGCTGTACAATGTGTTTGTGTTCTAAACGATTACAAAAGAGTCAAAAGTGAAAAAAATGAAGTATATAAAGGAAAATTGTTATAGCAGCCTAAGGTTAATTTCTTGTTGAAATTAAAATTTGTATAACTTCAGTGTACCTGGTGTATGTGTATACAGTGTTTATGAAGTCTGCAGGAGGCCTCCACATGCACTCTCCACCACGAGCACCTTCCAGTCCTGCAAGCTCCATTCATGCCAAGTGCCCTACTGATTGTACTCCCAAGCAGGTTGAAATACTGATTTGGTGCAATGGCATGATTTTAAAGTTGGCAGCGCAGAGCCCAGAGGGGTGAACAGATTCCCCTCAGATACAAGGTTAGTGCAGAGCCAGGGGTGGGACCCAGCACTATCTAGACCATCTGAAATAAGATGCGTTCAGGAACATAATTTGTATGCACAAATTTTCTCCAGAAATTTGACCAACATAGAGAAGAATGGCTTTAGAGAATCCAAACCAGGTTTTCGGGAGCTATGACTTCTGTAATACTCCCACATTCCTATGAGGAATCATGGCGCTCACATTACCACCTCGTGTGCTGGAACTACCCAACAAGACAGTCCCTACCCTCAGGTCACACACAGAGACATCAATAATTGGTTCATATTATCCAACATGACTTACATAACAGTTGTAATTAGAAAGTACAAAAGTAGCAGAAAGAAGGTAACTATTAAGTCTCAGTTAGGCAGAGAAGACTTCAGAGAGGAAAAGAAATTCTACCTGTATCACGTTCTGATGCTTCTTATGTATATCAGCAAATGGATTTGCATTTAACTTTTGGGGAGACTGCATGAAAGAGAGACAAGATCTTGCCCAGGTTTACTTTGGATTTAGCCAGTGGACTAACCAACGTGTGATACTAACTAAGGAAGACCAGGGATAAGATTGAGATTCCTTTACAACAAATCTCACTTAATAAAAGTATGAGAAGTGAGGAGTAAACTTCAGCATCCACGCTTCAACGATGACTCCAGCAAATAGGCTGGTGCCACCCTGCGTGCCAGGAAAAGGCACACAGAGAGCGATGCCCTCATTTTTCCTTTTTGTTCCTTCCCCTTCAACAACAGACGGGTGCGGCTTCCAGAATAAATTCCCACCAAACTGGTCAGCTTCAGTCAGTTGTTATGTTGTGCTTTGTTCAACTACTAACACAATAATTCTTACCTTAAAAAATAGACTTCATCTTGATGAAATTTTCTCAGTGCTATTAAAGTGGTTCCCACTATATTTCTTTTTTTTAAATTAAGTTAAATATATATACATCATGAATACATTCATGCATATGTGGGGTACAACGTGCTGATTTTTTTTTTATGCAATCTGACATGATTAGATTATGCACCTCAAAGGAGTAGGGTGCCAGTCCCATATACTGGAGGTGATGGGTTCAAACCTGGTCCCAGACAAAAACTGCAAAAAAAAAAAAAATATATATATATATATATATATATATATATATGGCGGTGCCTATGGCTCAAGGAGTAGGGCACCCACTACTAGGGCCCCATATACCACAGTAAGCAGGTTCAAACTCGGCCCTCCCCAAAAGACATATGTGTGTGTGTGTGTGTGTGTGTGTGTATCAATAGAAATATTTTCTGTTGCACCAAAAGCCTAGGGTTTCTCTCTGACGTGCTTAAGGAACTGTAAGGCACTATTATTATTGCTTGAAATGATCATTGGCAGATTCTTGCTGGAAGGCAGAATCTACTGATGGCTGGAGAGAGGGAGGTGTATTTTGGAAGCTTTTGTTTTCCTGTAGAGGAGGGTCTGAGCTCTGAGGGTAGAGAGAGCTCATGGGAGATGATGATCAGACATCTCCGTAATAGTCTGTCTTGGAGCAGAGAGGGTCCCCCACTCTCAGGCGGTTTCCCCGCAGTTCTTTGCCTACTGCAGTCTCAGTCAGCCTTCACTTTCTCAGTAAAACTTCCCTCACTTGGAAAAGAACCATTCCACCTGTTGTTACCACCTATTCATTCAGCCTCCGGTTACAGTCAGAGGCTCCCACATCTGTCTCCCTCAATCCTTGTGAGTAAAACTGACCCAGTGCCTCTGCGATTTTCCTCCGTCGGCATGGAGCACACACTTGACAGTTAGCAAATCCCTCTGGTATGCTGTGAACTTTCATGTTTGCATGAAAAGGACAGTCTGATAAGTTTATTTTCAGTGAACATGTATGCCTACGACCAGACCCTTCAGCAACCTTGGCCTTGTGCTGGCAGGGGTACGTAGTCAGTTCTTGTACGTGTGTTGTCAGCCTCGCGGAACCCGGGTCTCCAGGGGCAGGGCCCCACAGGAGGGCAGCTCACCCTCTGCCCTGCTTGGCCCAGGGGGCTTCCCCTGACTCCTCCTGCCCACCCACATTCACCTGCTGCTTCACCATCACTCACAGACCAATGGTTCCCCAACTTCACCCTCACCTAAGTTCCTCTACTCCCCCATAAGAGGCCCTCGGAGCTTCCTCTGCTGACACTGGAGGGCAGACGTGATCTGGACTGAAACTATCAGTTTTACAAACGCTTTTCAGAGAAGATGTTCTCACTCCTTTCCTCTAGCGCAGAGGTTCTCAACCTTCCTCAACCTTCCTCATGCCACGACCCTTTAATACAGTTCCTCAGGGTGTGGTGACCCCCAAACATAAAATTATTTTCGTTGCTACTTCTGTAACTGTAATTTTGCCACTGCTATGAATCGTAATGTAAGTATCTGATATGCAGGATGGTCTTAGGCGACCCCTGTGAAAGGGTCGTTGGACCCCCAAAGGGGTCATGACCCACAGATTGAGGACTGCTTTAGGGGGACCCTTATCTAGACTTTTAAGGGAATCATTTTGATTAAAATATGATTAAAAGGGCCCAAAGGGGCCGGGCACGGTGGCTCATGCCTATAACCCTAGCACTCTGGGAGGCCGAGGCAGGTGGATTGCCTGAGCTCACAGGTTCAAGACCAACCTGAGCAAGTGCAAGATCCTGTCTCTAAAAAATAACAGGGCGTCTCTAAAAATAGTCCCAGCTACTTGGTAGGCTGAGGCAAGGGAATTGCTTGAGCCCAAGCGTTTGAGGTTGATGTGAGCTATGAGGCCACAACGCCTAGTGAGGGCAACAAAGTGAAACTCTATCTCAAAAATAAAATAAGATTAAAGCAAGATAAATCTATGACTATCAGTACAGCTTCCTATCACCAGGCCGTTAATGGTGAAAAAATATTTGGCCGTGTTGTCAGTCCCACGTTCCACAAGTGTACTTCTGAGTGTCTATGACATCCTCACCTGAACAGCCTCTGGCAATTCAAAAGACAGCATGATCATTATGTCAAAAAACCACAGTAGTTTCTTGAGCTCCGGCGGGTACATCTACCACACGTGACTGAAGGACACCAAAACCCTCTCCACCCACCCTAACTTTTCCACCATTGGAGTTACTCTTTCAAGGTGTGAGACCTTCAAAGCTCTCTATTGCGTACCAGGTGATGTATAAATTAATGCCAGACATTTGTCCTGTTTCCCCTTCTAAGTAATGTAAGGAACAAACACAGTCTCGTGACTTTATTCACTAAGGAAAGGCTAGTGGCAAGTTATAAAAGGGAAAACAAGGATGGTGCCTGTGGCTCAGTGGATAGGTCACCGGCCCCATATACCGAGGGTGGCAGGTTCGAACCTGGCCCCGGTTGAACTGCGACAAAAAAATAGCCGGGCTTTGTGGCGGGCACCCAGCTACTCTGGAGGCGGAGGGAAGAATCACCTAAGCCCAGGAGTTGGAGGTTGCTGTGAGCTGTGATGCCATTGCACTCTACAGAGGGCGATAAAGAGACTCTGTCTCTAAAAAAAAGTGGGGAAACAACACCCGCCCAACCATGTCTAAGCACACAGAGGGCCCACATTACTCCCACTAAATCTTCTCGGAGGGTGTGGAACACAGGAGGATTTGCTGCGTGTATCTCCCTCAATACAAAAGCAAACGTGTGCGGCCTCCACACGCACTCAGGCGCCCTGCAGGCAGACACAGCACAATCTCATGGAAATGAGCGAATGTTAAGGCCAATCTTACTCATGGAACCAAAGTTGTAACCAAGGAAAGCAGCAGTGTACGCAGACGGTGGAGGTGTCCACAGGCAGAGTGAGGCACTGTGAAAAGGCGCCTAGGGGTCCGGGGCTCTGAGGAAGTGTGGAGTAAGAGGGAGAAGGAGTTAGTGCCCACCAGACACCTGTCTGAGGCTGCCCACCACACACACCCCCAACCTCACCTCCACGGGGCGGCAGGTGGTGCTTCAGCCCCAGCACCGTCCTTCTCCCGCTCCCAGTCCCCTCCTGGGCCTGGACCCCACACCTACCCCACTATCTGACCTCAGGGCAGAGGAGAGGGCCCAGGCTCTCCCACCCTGCTGGGCACCCCTACTCCAAGGCTGGCCTGGATGAGAACACCCCTTCTCAAATTATTTTTGGAAATGGGTAGCTATATAGGAGAAAGTCATACAAGATTTAAAAAAGAAATAACAAGATAAATTCCCTCCCGGGATCCAAGCCATAATTTTTCCGTCTTTGTGTAAGTTTCCCTTTAGCCATTCGCTGCCCTGCGTCCCTCACCCTTCCCCTGCCCTCCGTTCTTCCATCCACGGGCACCTCGGCCAACATTTCTTCCAAGCTCTCCCCCTGAAACAAAGTGGGGAACATCTGAACCCTCCCTCCTCCTTTGCCCACCAAACTGTGTTTTTCTATAGAGCTAGATATGACTCGAGACAGGGGCCGTGTTCTGTGCACTCACGCTTCCTGGGGCAGCGTTTCACAACGTGTCACAGCTTCGTCAGACTCCCTAGACGCAGACGCTTTCTGCTCCTGGAACTTTGGTTCTTCCAAAACACTCCAGTGAAGACGTAAACTGTTTTAGCAGCTCCAGTCGCTTTGATAGCGCAGACTGACACGGATTACGTTCTGGAAGCTTTAGTTTGATGAAAACTGCTTTCACGCTAGCTTTTTATTTTGTTCTGTCCCTCAGCTCACAGGTGTGCAGATGAACCATGATCTCAGAAGACTATTTTGCATTTTGGGTGCAGGCTCATCTCCCAACCTAGGCTTCACCGTGGACCCCCTGAGCGTCTGCCCTGCAGGCGTCAGGAAGCCAGGAGTCTGGCCAGAATGCCCCAGAGAGCCCGAGATGTAGCCTCAGGGCAGAACCAAACCAGACTATTCCAATCAGATAAAGGCCTCAGCTGGATGGTTCTCTCCTGGAGGGACCCTCTGCAAGATGGCAGCTTTGAGCTTCAAGAATTTAGAAGGCTTGGGCGGCGCCTGTGGGTCAAAGGAGTAGGGTGCCAGCCCCATATGCTGGAGGTGGTGGGTTGAAACCCAGCCCTGGCCAAAAACTGCAAAAAAAAAAAAAATAATAATAATAATAATAATAACTTAGAAAGCTAGAGTTTGAGGGTTTTTTTTTTTTTACCCTCATCACCCAACTCCAGCTGAGAGGGAATAAAATATATAGAAGCATAATTCAATGTTATTAGAGAAAAGCAAATTTCTACAAATAAAATCATATTTTCCCTTAATTTTCATTATGTTACACTTCCATTAAATAAATATCTGTGTGTGCATATGACTAGATAATATGAGAAACCATTTTAAATCCTATCTGTAAAGCAATGACACCTTTGTGACAAAATACTAATAATTTCCAAGAATTTATGTCATTCAAATTACCTCTTCAAATTTTAACTGTCAAACCATTCATATTAGACCCCGTTGGGAATGAGAGCTGGAGGAGTGTGGTACGAGGGAGTTGTTAGTGGAAGGGTACGAAGTTTCAGTTAGACAGAACGAATCAGTTTTTAGATCTATCACACAGCTATACTCCATAATAATACACAGCTATACACCATAATAATACACACTATACTCCATAATAATATATTATCAACATATGTCTCAAAAATCACTAAAAGAGCAAATTTGAAATGAAATTGGAGGTTGCAGTGAGCTCTGATGACACTACCAAAAATGGTAAGTGAGGTGATACATATGTCAAATAGCTTGCTTTAGTCACTCCACATTACCTACATATTCCAAAACATCACAATATACCACACAAAGGTATACAATTATGATTTGTCAATTAAAAAGTAATATTAATGTTTTTGGCCACTCAGGGGCTCACACTATAATCCTAGTACTTTAGAAGGCTGAGGCAGGAGGATCACTTGAGGCCAGGAGTTGAAGGCTGCAGTAGGAAGCAGCTGGTAATAATTTTTTTTTCAGATGTAACCCATTAAGTAAAAAGTGCTAATTGTTAAAATATTTTTAATTAGCCACTACCTGTGCTTAGAATTCTCTTTTGCAACTAATGTTTATGATCAAGCTCCCCTTCCCCCAATAAAATAAATGGAAATTTTTTACATTTAATAATGGACAAATCACAGAAATAGCTGTTAGGAAGCTCAGTTTCAAACCCTGGTTATAACTGAAAGGTTAACCTAAAGTCCCAAGCAATGATCTGAAGGTAAAATAAGGGTGTTGAAAGGCACATGTTTTATTTACTGCTGTTCTGGGTGTTTTAAACACAAGAATGATAAATGGGAGTTCAGTGCCCTTCGGCCAGGCAGGACTGGCCAGCTAGTCTCGAAGGGGTCATCAGGAAGGCTGTGAGGGTGGACATTACGACCCCACTGAGAAGGAAATCCCTTTGAAGGCAAGGCAGACCCAGCTGGGAGAAGGTCTTCACAGAAGCGTGGGCTGAAAACTCATCTGGGAAGCGAAGAAATGACTGTGCCACTCTCCAAAAGTGCAGAATGAGCATTTTCTTTGGGAAAAGAAATCTCTAATCTCATTACTCCTCCTGCACCGCTGTGGCTTCCTTTACCACTAAAAAATGCCCTCCAAGTTTTCTCTGCTAACACTTCAGGGCAGACGCAGAAGTCATCTGGACTGATAAAGTGTCAGTTTTAAATATGCTTTTCAGAGAAAATCTTCTTACTGCTTTCCTCTAGGGGGACCCTTACCTAGACTTTTAAGGAACTCATTTTAATTAATATATGATTAAAGCAAGTTAAATCTATGGCAAGCAGCACCGTTTCCTATGACCACAAAGTTATTGGTGGAAAAAAAATTGGCCATGTTGGAAATCATTAGAATAAATTAATAGTTCCACCGATATTCAAAATAAAAATGTGCCTGTCATAAGTGTAATTATCATAAATAATTCAGTGGGAAAATTAAATGTTGAAACAATTACCTACGTAGTTTAAAGCATTACTGGGAAGCAAATTGGAAGCTCTTATTAATAGAACATGGAGATTTTCATATGTTTGGCTTTTTTTTTTCATTTCCTCCTAAGGAAAGAGAAAATAATATTCACGAAGTGCGTTTTACGTGTATGCGACCATGAGTGCTTCCATATCCATTACCCCGATTGATTATCACAATCACCTTGCAAGTCCACTTAATCGAAGGTAAAGATGAGCGAAGCTTGGCGAACTTACCCAGATCACACAGCCAGTCAGCAGCTGCGTTAGCATTCCAGGTAAGTTCTGTTCAGCTCCAAAATACCATGCCCTTTCATCCCCAGCGCCAACCTCCACCTCAACCCTCCATCCCGCACATTCTCTGTGGAAAAATGGCAGCCCTACCCCTTCCCCAGCCTATAGCTATCAAGGAGTGCGAATTCCTCTCCCTGGACCCATGACTATGTCCTTGACTTCAGTTTAATCTATAAGTGTTACAACAATGTAAAAAATGTTAATGAAAATTAAAGCAGAAGGTAAATGACACAATTGGGGGCCCCCTTTCTCTCTCATCTGCCTACTGATATGAGCCCCTCATGCTAGGACGGTCTTGGGGGGAACAGCCAGCAGGAGTGGGCCCCGCAAATATAATAGAAGAGGAGCTGCTTAAGAAAAAAAAGAAGAAAAGACTGGCCACATGTAGCAAATTATAAACTCTCTGGCCACAAGTATAATTTCTGCTGTTCGGGGCCTCTTACAGAAGCACACGTCGGGGACACTGTAAGGACCAAGAACGGCCAAACGGTAGTCGGCTCCAGGATTCGCATGGCTGGGACAAGTCCAGGGACTGACAACCCATTGTCAACAGAGGTAATGATAGTACTTCAGGGCCACCTCCCAGCCCAGCTCAGCTTCAGCATGTAAACACACAAACAAACCTGACACCTTGGCATAATCCAAAACTTAGAGATTCCTGAACACGTACAAAAAGGTTTCGCTCACCCAGAGTATGGTTAGCAAAGACCACCGACCCGGATGTGAAGGGAATCCCCGTGCTCTGAGGGGTAAAGACCCCTGTACAGAAGCAGCACCACCCCCACCCCTTCCCCAAGAACGCCTGCTGCAAAGCAGGAGAAGTCGAGGACTATTTGCTGTGTTTGGAAGTCCCTTCCCACCAGACTACGTCGTTTATTATCCTAAAACAACCCGAAATTCCGGTGTCATTGTCCCCTCTGGACTAAGACCTGCAAGGGACATCCTAAGATGTAAACTTTACCTTGGAGAATTAAACCAAGAAGCTAATACCACCTCTGAACACCTCAAGGTCAAAAAGTTTTCTTAAAATGTGCATGTCATTAAGCAGGGGAGAGAGGCGGTAACGCCCGGGCTTCTGACGCCCACCACTGGGGACAGACAAGTCCCAGCACGGGCGGCTGTCTCTACACCACAGGGCTCGCTGGGAAAGCCAGAAAGCAGGCGAAGGCCAGCGCTGCAGCAGGGACCCCAACACCGCAGCCTCCGCCGCGTGCCTGTACACGCAGAGCTGCACCTGGGAACTGTGCTGCGTGTTCCCCTTCGGGCTTTCTCTTCCAGAGCTGCAGCTGAGCCTCAGTAACAGGGCAGAGAAGTAACAGGTGGAAGAGCCGGGTGCACCTGCACTGTGGAAAGGAAGGGGCACCACTGGCAGCTCTGCTTTCCTCTCCCCCCGACCACGCATGACAAAGATCTCCCTGCCACATGCCTCCTGCGCCAGGCTCTTCAAACTACAACGTTTTCAGGAAACAAGACAAGACTTCTCAAACTCTGCAGGCCCTAGATAGTCAGCCAACACAACGCAGGATTTGTTCGGCCATCCAGACAACTTTTCAGTGAGGTTTCTGTCTAAAGTGAGCTTTACAATATTCGTGTTTCTGCATGCTTGTACTATTTTTTTGACACACATATGAAAACACTCCCAAACTATTTCACGGACTTGCCTTAGAGCCTGAGATACACTTGGGCGCCATCACGGAAACTGATTCTTCCCAGGTTCTTTACCTCCGAGTGGCTGCTGACCTGTTTATCTTTTTCTGTGTCTTAGGATATTATTATTTGGTAGGTTATTTTAAATTTTTTTTAATTAGGCTTGAGATAAGTGGTAATTGGGAAGTTTATAAACCATAGTTCCCTCCACATAGAACGTGTCACCAGCTGCGGTGTGGTGGGAAAGGAGCCAGCAGACCTGGGTCCTAGAAACTGCACCTGCTGGCAGAGCTCCGGGGGGCCCAGGAGACAGTGAGGGGCACTAACTGGGGAGTTTTCTAAGATACCTGGTTCTATACTTAGAAAGGTTTACTAAAGGGCACTTGTCTTTCCACTTCTTCTCTTCGGAACTTTCTCATCTAAAGCACGTGTCTCAAATGAGTAGCAGAAATGTGATAACACAAGTCACCTCTGCAGAAAGAGCTGAGCCAATACCAGGAGCCCCGACAAGGGTGGATCCACGTTCTGACTTGAACTTCTTCACCTCCCACACAGATCTCGATGACCACAAGAAAAGATAGCATGTCTATGAACCTACACTACTCTCCTTTTCCCTCCCTCTCTGTAATTATCACTCTGAGTGCAAGTGGACTGTGGATGTGGGTGATTGGCCTGCCCACGAATGAGCTTTCCCACACCAGGGAGAATGTTCACAACCTCGAATGACTGATCAGAAGGACACCATATCAGCTGCTCAGTCACGGGCTCAGATGCCGCCGGCCGGGCCTGCCCATGCCGGACTCCTCCTCCCAGCCCACCCAAAGTGGGGCACAGAGACACCCCTGGATGGTGCTGGGCCTGCAGTGCTGGCCCTGGGACCCTGGCGCTTTCTAGAGGCAGAATCTACTTGCAAAAAGCACTGCAATCCCCAAGACAGACAACCTGAATCAGGAGACTGGTGATTTTTTAAAACTTGAACTGCATTTATTTCTCTGTCTCTTTATTTCAATAATGTTACAAGCAGTCACAAAATGAAAGCTGGATTGCTGACAATAACCTGTGTCTGATTATGTAGTTGCACCATCCCATCCCCTGGCTGCACAGACACTAAAGCCCATGTTCAGCACTCTCTCTTTTTTTAGCAGGGAGGGGGGTATAGTTTTATTGCTTTTGTATTCACTTACTAAAGTTATATTCTCAATTAGCTGGGTTTGATGCTGCTATAAAAGTATGGCATGTTGTTTGTGTACCTTCAGAACTTCTTTTTAGTTTAATACGATATTTCTAAGAATTGCTCATATTGTCACACTTACTTTTTTTTTTGCAGTTTTTGGCCTGGTCCAGGTTGGAACCTGCCACCTCTGGTATATGGGGCCTGCGCCCTACTCCTTTGAGCCACAGGCACCACCCCTTACCAACTATTTTTAAACTAACATACTTTTTCTGATAAAAAAAAATTATTTTCACTGGGAAAATTTTAGAAAAGGTGAAAAAAAAATTAGGGAATAAAATAAAACTGACCATAACTCTGTTATTTTCTTTGGTCTTTGTCTTTCTAAGGCATGCACTTTTCTCCCCTAACAAAATTGGGATTGTGTTGCATAAACAAATAAGCAATAGGTAATTACACATTGTTATAATAAAGGAGTGAAAACCATTGAATTATATACTGTAAGTGGGTGAATTTGATGGCCCATTAATTTTATCTCAATAAAGCTATTTCTGAAAAAGAATAAGGTGGAAGGAGAGAAAACCAAGGCAGACAAGGATCAGAAGATAATTTGGCAGGTCAATTAATCTATAATTATAAATCATATTCATTGGCTTTGTTCATATGAGTACTCTCGGGAGGCCTCATTCACAATGTATTATGTTCCATCATTAATTATTGGCATTGTTTTTTAAAGTATTTTCTTTAAATATTGTCAGAATTGTGGAGAGGAAGATGGCGGCCGAGGAGCAGTGAGAGTGGGGAGAGAGGCCCCCAAGCATCTCTGGCCGGTGGGTTCGGCCCAGAGGCTTCCCTTTGGTGATACAAGTGATACAGGTGAGGGCTAGGCTTCCCCTTGGTGATACAGGTGAGGGCTAGGCTTCCCCCTGGTGATACAGGAGGTCAGTGAGAGACTTCTGGACCCCACTAGGAGGACCGAAGCCGTGGGAAACTGGCAAGTGGTGGGTGCGTGTGTTCGGTCGGAGGCTGCCTGCTGCTGTAACCACAGCAATGGCAAGATTGCAAGCAGGAAAAGCCTTACCTGGGGGCTATTTTGGTTTTTTTGGACTTGGACACTCGATTGAATTGCCTTGGGAGATCTTGGGCCAGTGTGCGAATGACTTTGGGTGTTGTCTGGGGCCCCAGACTGAGCCGCTGAGCTGGAAAGGAGCTAATATCATTCAGCTGTGGGCTGCTCCTGAGTGTTGCAGCACCAGGATTCTCTGGGAGACCTGGGGCGAGTGATCTATTGACTGAGCTGCCCAAAGTGGGGACTGTGCTACTGGGGAAGTGCAGAGATCTAAGTGTTTGGCAGATTGACAGCCGTGGCCCTCAGGGACATATGGGGAGACTGGATTTGGTGCACTGGATAAGCAGGCAGCCACGCCAGGAGAGATCCCAGGAATAAGTGCTGTCCCTGGAAAGCTTCTGCTTGGCCAAGGTTATGGCTTGGAGTGTCTTTTGAGTGGGTTGAGGAGTTATTTGGGTTCCAGAACCGGCAGGGTCTGAGTAATCAGCACAGGCCTCCAGCTCCCACCTGTACAGCTGTATCACTTTGTGATTAACACCTCATACCTCAGAAGATCACCTGTTGCCTGGCCAATACCTAGAAAGATATATATATACTGCTTGGTTGTGGAGTTTTTGTTTTTTGTCTTTTTGTTTTTTTTTAATTTTAACATTTTTCCTTGACATTTTTTCTTTTTTCTTTTAGCATTCTAGTTTAAATACAATCTTCCATTTTTGCCTTCTTTAACGAATGGAATTTCATTTTTTGCTAGTGTTTTTGTCCCTATTATTTTCACCCCCACCAATTCTATCTCATAAGGGTTTTTGTTTGTTTCTTTCAGTTTGATTTATAGTATTTTTGTCTTTCCTCTCTGCCTGGTGGAGGTGGGGTACTGTGTCTGAGCTGGCTAAGAGCTGTTGACCTCAAGGGAATCACCCAACCAGCACCCCCAGAGGTAGGGGGTCGCTAAGGTTGGGCCCTAGTACCCTACCACACACCTATATTTCTCCTGTTTCTCTCTTTCACTGCCTCTCTTCTTTTTGTCAATATTTCTTTTTACTCACCCCCTCTTCTCTCTCTTTGTTTTTTTTCCTTTCTTCTTTAAATCCTTTTTCCCTTCTTGCTCTTTAATCTTTTCATCCTTCGGGTCTTGCACCACAAGGACTCATTAAAATGTTTGGCCAACTTAAAGAGCAAAAAGAAGTGAGAGGGAAATTAGGGTAAGGAAACAGATACAACAAAGCACTCATGAGGAAGGATCAGCAGAAAAATCCTGGCAACATGAAATCCCAGGCCAGAGTAACCCCTTGTAGGGATCGTGCAGAAGATTCCTCCTATAAATATTTTCAGAATTGCCAGTAAAACTCTAGAACACTAGTTGTCACCATTTCATAAATAAGTCATATTTGTAACCTGAGCACACAAAAGAATGAACCTTTTTGACTTTTTTCTCAGCTTTCTTAAGCTGAAAACAAATCTATTTAGATGAACCTGGTTAGAGTTATGTAAAGTGAAAATTCTTACTACATTCTGATCAAGGGGGGGGTTGAGCAAGCGTATGATAATGGCGGTGAAATCACTTTCGTTGCTACAAACACATATATCCAAGAGTTGAAAAGGACTTTCATGAAATGAGTTAATTCCATAATCATTTTACAGGATGAGGGTCCTGGACCCTGAAAAACAGGTAATCGGTGCAAATGGACAGCTGGCAGCTAGAATGCTAGTTCACAGGGGTCCATGTGTACAAAAAAAGATTTAGCATCTAGTTAAGTTCATCAACACAATAGCCCAGTAGGACAATTCAACTTGACTGCCATCTAAAATCTGATGAATGTACACAGCTCACAGAAAAATAGTTGATGATGACCAATATAACCATAAGAGTCAGTCCTCATTTAATTGCAGGCGTAGAATCCAACTAAATGTGCCTTTTCGAAAGGAAGATTTATTTGAATCTCTTAATGAGAAAGTCCAGGGGCATTCCTGATTCGAGATATTCCTGAGGAACAAATCATACCATCAGGATTCTGTCTCTTTTCCTCCCTGCCTTAGTTCTGCTTCCATCTTCTTTCTCAGACTGTTGCTTCCCAAAATACCAAAGATGTCCACTGTCAGCTTTAGAAATGCTGTCCTTACAGCTAATAACCCCAGTAGAAAGACCACAGCCTTATCTCAGCTCCAGCCCAGAGCTCCAAGGCAGAGTCAGACAAGCCAGCCGAGTCATTTGTCCATTCCTGAGCCATGGCCGCAGTCAGGCAGGTGCATGGGTAGTTTCATGGTGTGTGCTTGGGTCATGGGCCTGCCTTTGATCCAAAGGTTGCAGTCAGCCCCATCAGAACCTCACTGCCCAAGAGTTGGGAAAGAATGGAGCCCACATCTACGCCACGCAGACAGAACCCCTGCCTGCCACAATGAACACACCCCTGGTTTATTACTCTGATAACAAAGACTGCAGCTTTAGGCTGTGAAAATTTATCAAGTCTTATGTCTGAACTAGGCGGACACTGATGTTAACCCGTGATTAAAATGATTCGCCTCGAATCACAGCTAGAAGGGAAGTTTAGGGAAAGCCTGCCTGAAAAGGCCTTTGTGGCTCTAAATTTAGATGAGAAATAGCAAGGATGCACGCATCTCAGATGAGTGCTGGAGTCTTCACTCCTGGTTTAGCATGAGTGCTGGCATTCAGCTCTGGGGCACCAGCACCACTCTGTGACAGCTTCCTGACTTGGGATGCAAAGCTGAGAAATTCAACAAAACAGACTAACATCTTGAAAGTACTCATGCTCCTTGACTCTGCATATGAAAACAATAAGATGAAACCTTACTGAATATCTTTTTGGCAACTTCACATCTTTTTTTTTTCCTTTTTTTTAATTATATCATGGTTGTATACATAAATGTAATCATGGGGTACAATGTGTTGGTTTTATATACAATCTGCAATATTTTCATCAAACTGGTTGACATAGCATTCATGGCATTTTCTTAGTTATTGTGTACAAACATTTATATTCTACCTTTAGTAAGTCCCACCTGTACCCTTCTAAGATGCACCGTTTTATTCCCTAACGGGTAGAAAGAAGGCCTCTGGACTGTGAGGCACCATTGCACATAGGTGAACCATGCTGAAAACGAAAAGATGAAATAAAATATAAGATGTTGAGACTCCCATCTCTCACTCATCTCTCATAAATGTCAGGCTTACACCCTCTGGCAGTGAGTTGGAAGAACCCTCTTTAGGAATCAAACTACGAGAAAAAAGCCAAAGGCAGGAATTTACTCAACAGAATAGTCTAGCCAAATCACCCTCGGTTGTATCCCATGCACAAGGATTTGCAATGCTTTTTATGTCCTATTTTTCCACATTAATAGGCAACTAAAGATACAAGATATTTGAGAAGAACTATGATGAAAGATAAATATCAAACTAAAAGAAAACAGACTGTATACGAAAAAGAAAACTTTAAAAATTCTATCAATGGGCAGGCGTAGTGGCTCATGTCTATAAGCCCAGAACTCTGGGAAGCCAAGGCAGATGGATCCCTTGAGCTCAGGAGTTCAAGACCAAGGTGAACAAAGCAAGATGGGTCTCTACTAAAAATAGAAAAACTAGCCAGGCAATGTTGCAGGTGTCTGTAGTCCTAGCTACACTCGGGAGACTCAGACAAGAGGATGGCTTAAGCCCAAGAGTTTGAGGTTGCTGAGGGCTATGATGCCACAGCACTCTATCCAGGGTGACAGAGTGAGACTCTGTCCCAAAAAAATAGAAGCAAGCAAGAAAAGCTTTTATCAATAACAACCTTAGAGAGATAAGGGAGAATACTACACTTATAAGGATAAAAGAAAAAACAGGTAGAAAGCAGGAGAGAAAACATAAGAAAATTGGTAAATTGATCCAAAAGTCCAATATACATAAACTCAAGGACAATAAAAGAAAAACAGAGAAACCACCAATAACATAATTCAAGAAAATTTTCTAGAAATAATGGAGGACGTGAGTTTCTTGACTCAAAGAGCCCACCAAGTATCCAGAACAATGTGTGAAAGAACACCCGTACCAAAGCACGTAATTGTGAATATTTAGAACACTGAAGATAAAGAGAAAATCCTGAAAATGTATAGAAAGAAAAGAAATTTTTTAAAAAAAAAAGGAATGAGTCAAAAGGGCACTAAACTCAACAGAGGAACTGGAGGCAAAAATACAATGGAGCCCTGACTTCAAAACTGGCAGAAAATAAAAGCCTTATATTGTGCCCTTATACTGAGACTGGGCACTACAGCTCAGGCCTGTTCACCCAAGTGCTTTTTGAGGCTGAAGAGGGAGCGTCACCTGAGGTCAAGATTTCAAGAGCAGCCTGGGAAACACAGCACAACAGGGTGTGGTGCACACCTGTACTCCAGCTACTCAGCAGATTGAGGCAGGAGGATCACTCGAGCCCAGGAGCTTGGCACTGCAGTGAGCTATGACCGTGCTACTGCATTCCAGCGTGGCTTCCAGAGGAAGACTGTCTATTAAAAGAAAAAAAAATGTATACTTGGAGACATGTAAGTTAAAATATCTCAATTTTTTTCTCCCATGCATTCTTTCCGAGAAAGCTATCAAAGAATGTGCTCCACCAAAACGAGGGAATAAACCAAGAAAGAAAAACAAGTCACACAATACAAGAAAGGTTAAAAGTAGATCTCTAAAATGATTAAGAAAAACAAAAAAAGGAATAATGCTCACAGGGACAGGAAGCAGACAGAGGTAGTTAGTCCCTGCTTTTCTTCCAGGCTTGCAAGGTGAATGAAGATGTACAAGACAACAATCACACAGACCCTTCTCAGACCAGAGCAGGCCACAGGTTCCAGAAGAAACTTTTTCAAGAAAATAAAATTGAGAGAATGTTTGTAATGTTTGTGAGCAGAAGGAGACAAGATTCATACATCTAGAGTATTCTTGGGAGATGATTCAGAGATCACAACATAGAAAACAAGCCAAGGCAAGACAATTAACTCCAGAGAAAAAGTAATAAAGAAAGAAAGCCATTGTGCCGTTCAGTTTGTAAACAACATTTACATGGACTATTATCTTTTTTTTTTTTTTTTTTTTTTGAGACAGAGTTTCACTGTGTCTCCCTGGATAGATTGACGTGGTGTCACAGCCCACAGCAACCTCAAACTCTTGGGCTTAAGTGATTCTCTTGCCTCAGCCACAATGCCTGGCTATTTTATTGTTGTTGTTGTCAACAAACCCGCGCCAGGTTCAAACCCACTAGCCCCAGTGCATGTGGCCAGCACCCTAACCACTGAGCTGCGGGCTCCAAGCCTATTATCTTAAAAATATTCTTGAATAAACTCCATATGCACATGCCTTTGTCCTTTTGTTCACTGATATATCCCAAGTGCTTGGAACTGAATCTAGCCAATAGTTAGTCCTCAATATTTTAGGTGAATAAATAAACGATCTAACCATATAAGTGTTACCTGCATAGTGAAGGCAGAAAAGGTAAAAGAGCTGTAAACCTTTCTGTCACTTAGAAGGAAGAAATCTTACCAGCCATTTGAATAGAGATCATTACACACACACACATCTTTACTAGGCACAAAGCTGAGTTTATAAAATTGAGGTGAAAAGAGAACTCATAGGTGTCAAGAAGGCAGGTGCAAGTGAACACAGGCAGTGGTGGGAGCCCTGCGGGCTGAAGGTCAGATTTCGGAAGAGGGAGCATTGACCACTTGTTGTTTCCAGCAGCATCGAGCTTGAAGAAAGGGGCCCCGTGATGCTGCCACCCGGACCTCTGAGGAACTGGTGCCACTCAGCTCAGCCAGCGCTGAGGTTTCAGTCCAGATGCAATGAGGTTATGAAAAAAACTGCGAACTGGATTCCGTTGCTGCAGTAACAAGGCACTGCCACCCCAATAAAGAAGTGCTGCTGGAATAGCGCCCACAGGGACAGGGAGCAGACGGAGGAAGTCAGTCTCTGCTTTTCCTCCAGCCTCGCCAGCTCCCGCCAGTGACTCCCCCTCCCCTGCAGGCAAAGCAGAAACACGGTGTGCAGAGTGCCAATCCCAGCATCGGAAACACGCATGAACCACTGAAAACTGGGGCTCTTTGTTATCACAGCAAAACCCTCCCTAGCCCTCAAAGCAACATACGGTATGAGAAGGCAGGATAATTGTTACTTTCGATGACTTATGGGTGAGGAGGAGGCAAGGGTCGGGGAAGGCGATTGTTCCTGGGAGCTGCCGGCAGTCTATGCCTTGACCTGAGTGCTGGTTTAAGTGAAGGGAGATTTGCTTTCTCACGCCGCCACATCTACCTTCTGTCTCCTCCACTCACGCTGAATTTCCCGTCACAATCTCAGAGATGCACCCTCTGCACCATTCTGTGGGCACCCCTTTCAGACACTTATTAGAAAACCCCTAACTTACTTAAAAAACGACCTTCTTTTAAATAGAATTTTAAACAGAAATCCTTGATTACGTAGAGCAAAGGTGTGTGTGTGCAGGTGTGTGTGTGAGAGAGAGAGACAGAGAGACAAGAGATTTAGTGGCTGAAGGCAGGTGGGTTTGATAGGGACACCCACATTATATACGCTAGATCTGGGGAGAGAAAATGCCGTCGAGAGAAATTGTGGAGAATGAATAATGCGTAATTCAAAACACAGTCAGGTCAATTCACACAGACACCTGCAGACCAATACAAACACGATAAATACTCTCAACACCAATAAAGCCAAGCCGAGGCTGAAACAACTTGGAAAAACCAAAACTCTAGTTGTCTGGGATAAATTTTCTTCGGTGGGTTGAAAGCCAGCCTCCAGACCAGCACACGAGATAACGCAAGCCGTGGCCACGGGCTCTCATTTGCTACTTCACGTTTGCTATGAGACACTGTAACTGAGCACAGAAAAACCATGCACCTGGGTTTGTTCTAGTTCACTTGCAGTTATTCTATTTTGGTGAGATAGCCTTTCCCTTAACTTGACCACACAAATCACCTGTGGTTTTGTTTCTCATGTTGTGAAAGGAAAGCAAACCGAGAGGGTAGTGGGGCCGTGGGACACTGTTGCCTTCTGCCGACAGGCGCAAACACATCATCCCCACAAACGGAACTTTTCCTTTTAATATTAAATGGGTCTTTTCCAACTTGTCTACAATCAGCAAGTTTTGCTTTTAAAATAAGAAAAATGTAATAAATTTTTAAAATAGCAAATAAGCCTTCCCTCTATTTCTTCAACTTCTCGATTCTAAGCATGCACAAAAAAAAGTCTCCTGATGGGTCTCACTGTGCTGGTCAGCGAATTCCTTGCAGTGGCTGGGAGTTCAAATGCGACCATTTAGTGGTGTGACATTCAGGGTGTCACCGCAAAGTATGACAGCAACTGCTGTGGTGTGCTGTGGTTCACGGGCTGAGCAGAACCAGCTTTCCCGCCTGGAGACTTCTGCAGCTCTTCACATCTGACCGGTAAAAGACAGAATTCCGGAGATGGTGGTAAAAGTGGTAGAGAACCAGGCCTGGGGCTCATCGTGCTGGTTCCCGGGGTGTTTTCCTTGAACGAATGATACTCGCTCTTGAGAGATTTCCACCTCCAGACAGAGCACAGCTGGAAACAGAAATGTTCCGAGACTTAAAAATACAAATACTTTCATTCTATTAGTCATGTTGTTAATAAGATTCCTTCAAAACAAGACCTATTTCTTTCTCTTTTGCTTCCCAGTTACTCCCGAATAATAACAAAGGCCGGGGTGCAAGCTTTCCAGATGCTGACTCACTCCACACTGAGGGCTGCTGGCCGGCAGCGCTGTCCACGCTGAGCCTGCTTGGGAAGACTCTGGTCACTCTCCCTCTCCTTTGAACAGTACAACGTTGCACTTCACTTGAATTTTTTGTTTCACATTTCCATGTACATTACGTATGCCTCATTTTTTCAAGTTTTGTGCAAAATTCTGTTAGAAGAGTGAATATATGCCCACTCTTAACATAGCTTAGATGTTTGGGGTGGGGATGTGTGCATGAGAGATCAAAGTCGGTGTTACAACTATGCTGCATCAAAAAAAACATGTTAGATTGGCAGGTAAAGGTATCAAGGGGAGCCCCATAATCAGTCTGGGCTCTTCACTTGGACGTGCTGGTGAGAGCACATGAACTATACTGGAACATGCGTTACATTTTAACAATGGGCTATATCAAGCCTATCGGAAGGCCAAGACTATTTTTTTCTGTAAGAAACTTTCTACAAGAATTTCTTAAGAAATATCTAAAAACAGACTTGAAAGACCCTTTTCTAAATTTGCATCAACTCCAATTCTTGGGGATCTTTCTATAGAGTATTCTGGAAGATGACTCCACGCTACAGATTCAGAGACCAGATTCTTGGACAGCAGTCCCAGACTGAAGGGCACAGGCCACCCACAGGTACCACAAAAACAAGGGTAGGTGGGGCCTCCAGGCCTGGCAACTGTGTCCCAAAGCCACTGAGCTCTCTAGACTCTCCCCCAAAACATAATTCCCCATATATATTTCCACTGGAGAGGCTGAGAAACATCACAGGCTGGGAACAATTACAAGATTGATATCCCTTAACTGGCAATGGTGAGGCTGGGCAAGGATGGTAGGGTGTATTCAAACAAAAGCATTTGAGGAATATAACCTTATGCCCGGGAAGGACTTTCCAAAAGTTGTGGGTGGTCTGCACCATGTTTCCCCAATTTATTAGTGGTATTCAAATCTAACAGCACAATCAACTCAATGTGTGTGCTAGAAATTCCAACCCCTTTTCCAAACCACTCTCTTGTCATCACCTCAAACACTGACCTTCTAATCACGGTCATATTCCAGAGAATACGATGCCAGAGGAAGAACAAGAAGAAAAGCCTATTCTTCAGAACCCTCGTCACTTTTAAGCCTAACAACTCCAAAGTAGGCTTCTTGCAAAGTTGCCACCTCCCCCTAAGCTGAATCACCCCAACGTGATTGTCACGCTTGTCACGCTTGACTGGATGAGGACATTTTCAAATGCCACGTTACAAGACAAGTCAGTTGCGTACATTTCCTCACCTCCCACTCATTCCTCAACCCATTCCTATCTGACCATAATACCCCACCCCTATTACTCCGAAAAACAGCTTCTGCTGAGGCCACCAATGAGCTGAGCTGGCTTGTGTGCGATCTCCATCTTACCGGGTTTCCCAGCAGCCGCCGACCCTGCCCACTGCACCCCGTAGAGCTCTCTCTTCCTCTGATTGCACAGCATCACTCCGCTGCTTTTCCCCTCGCTGTCTGCTACTCCTCTGCCCTCTCTCTCACAATCCTTTAAACAGTGAAGTTAATGAAGATGTGGCCCTAAGCGCTCACTTTTCTTCTCACTCCACTATTCCTTCCCTGGTCACCTTGCCCACATCCAGGCTCACCACTCTGCATGCTTCCAGAAGACACTGTTCAGACCACAGTCTTTGCAAATGGCTCCCCTGAGTTGCACAGTTCATGACTTGTGTGGTTGTAAGGGTGGCTTTACCCACTCCCGTGGATTTAATGACTACTGATGTTTTCAGATGCAAATTTCAGGCCCAGACGCCTCTGAAACTCAAGCCCACAATAAAAGTTCTGACAGTGGGGTTCATAAACTATCCTAGACAAAGTGCTACACACCTCATTGCCGAATATCACCTTCCAAATACTCCCCAGGGGAAGCTATGCAATGATGCCAGTGCCTAGCCCTCCCTTCAAAGCAATTTTGGAAATCTTTTGCTGGAACAGCTATCAATGCTGTCATCATATTACCCTCAATGTCCTGAATATCATCATTTCAGTAAGGTTTCACAGACTTTCTCTCTTTCAACGTGTGTTTATCTTCAGGTATAGAAAAAAATCATCAGGGGCCAAATCAGGTGAGTAGGGACAGTGTTTCAATACAGTTATTTACTAGCTAAAACTCCCTCATAGATAGTGCTGTGTATGCTGGTGCATCATCTTGATACCAGAGCCATAAGTTGTTGGCCAGGATTTTTAGTTAAGATTTCCTCTTGTTTTATTGATGTTTACCTGGTCTGCTATGCTTCTCATAGTCGATGATTTTGGCCCCCAATTTGACAAATTTTTGCAGCTTTTTCTTTATTTCTGCTTCTTACTAGCTGCCCTGACCTCGCTTCATCCGTGATGCTTTCTCTCCCCTCAGAAAAAACATTTAATCCATTTGTACACTGCCATTGCCTTCATGACATTATCCCTATAAACTTGAACTAACATGGCCCTGATTTCTTCGCTTCCACTCTTGCCAAGTTTAACATGAAATTTACAGAGATTTGGCTGTTGCTGTCATTCAAGCTCTGACATTCTCATGATGGCACATAAAAACACACAATAATGAATGCTACTCATCAAGACACCATTGCACATCGACAAAAACACATCATTGAGACACTGATTTACCAAGGCTATGAAACCTTACTGAGCTGATTGTACAGTGCTACCAACACACAGTGGCCAGTTCACAAATTAATTGTCAGAACTTGTACAAATGACTACTTAGAATCCACTTGCTCATTTCAAAGACATTTCAAACAGCATGTCCAAAACTGAACCAGTGCTCTGCTGGAAAGATCTGGCCCTCCATTAGCATCACCCCTCCTTATGAATAACACTAGCATCCATGCGGCTGCCTAATCTAGAAAATGGAAGACATCCTTGTCAATGCCCTCTGGTACTGTCAATAAGAGATCTGTTGGTAAACTTGTTTGTGATCTGTCTCCCTCCACTAAAACATGAGTCCTTTGAACGTTGTGATCTTTCATTCACCATTGTGTCTCCCTCCTTTATATCATTTTGGAATAAATAATATAGTCTTATTGAGCTTACCTTCTAGCTTTTAAATCACCCCATCATTACCTTTTCTTTTTTTTTTTTTTTTTTTGAGACAGAGTCTCACTTTGTCGCCTTGGGTAGAGTGCTGTGGTGTCACAACTCACAGCAACTTCAAACTCTTGGGCTCAAGCAATCTTGCCACAGCCTCTGAAGTAGCTGGGACTACAAGCACCCACCACAACCCACGGCTATCTTTTAGAGACAGGGTCTTACTCTTGCTCGGTTGGTCTCAAACGGGTGAGCTCAGGCAGTGCACCTGCCTCAGCCTCCCAAGTGCTGGGATTACAGGAGTGAGCCACCGTGCCTGGCTCCTCCATCATTGTTTATGAGCCTTCCTGGGTTGCGCCCTTGGCTTCTTATCTGTTCTCATCTCAGTAGCACTCCATGGGATGCTGTGTTTTTATTACTTTACCCTAGGCTTCCGATAGACCGTTTCACAACCACAGACATCAAGGTGCCTAACACAGTATTGATGTTCAAGTAACTCTTCAAGCCAGTTTTTATCCAACCTGGATTGAGTCAAACCTAAATTGAGTTCACACTTTCAGCTTTACATTGATAACAGATCATCTCTCTAGCCTGTCTAAAATTGTAATTCTTGATTCTATCATCAAACCTATCAGAGTAGTAGTCCAAGCCTACAAAGTGACTGTGGGCAAGGCTCTTGGTGTTTCTGAATGGGGCTACTGCACTGCACAACTCCAGGGGGCCCTATTCATACCAGTCTGTGTGAGTGGCTCCTCCTGGAGTTGTGTGCGGGGCCCAGGCCTGGATCTGCCACTTCTCATGTGCAAAATCAATGGGTTGGACCCAAACCTCATTCTATGGCTTGGGGTGACTTACACTTTTGATAAATAGCCCTCCTATATTTAATTATATTTACTGATTAAATTAATGCCTAGGTGTAAAAATACTGAGGAGGCTGTGCGTGCCCTGGGCCTTAGTCGGTGCTCTGGGGAATTTGCTCCAACTAGGTCAACAGCCATCCTCACTTCCCCTAGAACACCAAGACCTTCAAGAGGGGAAGACGGCAAGCAAACTGTCACTTCCTCGTCACACTGCACAAAATCCTCCAGATGTGTAGCAACAAGAAACACAGACCCTGAAAGAACGCTGGCCGACCCTCAACCCATCGTCCCCACCAGGAGACTGGAATACCTGGGCTGAAAGTCACTGGGGTCACCACTGCTCCCCTGCACTGTGGCCCCTGCTGTGGCCTTTCTCTTTCAGTTTTGCGTGAGCTGACATCCCCAGCGGCCAAATGCGATGGGCCGGGGCGCTGGAAAGGCAGGAAGCTCCACACAGCACAGTGCTGGTTAAACCTGAAACCGAGAGTACTCTCCCTCTCTGTCTTACTAATCATGTGAAAAGGGGCGGTAAAACAGGGAGATTCAGTGAAAGAAAATGCGATACATGTACTGTTATCTATAAGAGGCAAAAACTAGCATGTGTAAAAGCCTTGGCTGCACAGCGGAGCTCAGCGACCTCCAGAAACCCAAGGAGACCAGGGTGAGGAGCACAGCGAGCAGGGGGAGGTGGTGGGAGCCGGCAGCCCCCACGGCGAGAACCGCCAGGTCGTCCCAGGCTTCACCCCACGTGTGGGTGAACATCCTCGTCCAGCAGGAGAAGAATGGGTTACCAAACGTGGTCCTAACAACACCACACAACTCTGCCATCACTGACTCCTACAGGATGTAAAAAAATACTTCTTGGTGGAACAGTTTTTCACTGTGTTAAAAAAAAAAAAAGGTTTAATGCAAAACTTAATTTGGACAAAATGTGTCATAGCCTCATCTTTATTAAAAGCATATTATAGGTTTTGGGAAACCCTATTGTAAAGGGATTTTGTTTACTTTTACAATTTTCTAAACTTATTTGACCTCAGAGATGTGTTATTCTCCCCAAGAAATTTTAATTTTATCAATTAAAATCTGAAGAAAATAGCATTCTGTAAAACATCATTTGATACATATTGCAACAAGGCATTTTAAGCGACCAGATATCAGAAGCCTATGGAAGCTGGGAGCTGTGGCCCACTCCTGTAATCCCGGCGCCTTGGGAGGCCAGAGGATGAGGACTGCTTGCAGCCAGGAATTCAAGACCAGCCTAAGCAAGAGTGAGATTCCTTCTCCACAAAGAGTAGAAAATTAGCTGGGCATGGTAGTGGGTATCTATACTCCCAGACCCTCAGGAGCTGAGGATGGCTTGAGCCCAGGAGTTTGAGGTTGCTGTGAGCTGTAATGATGCCACTGAAGTCCACTGGGGCAACAGAGCAAAACTGTCTCAAAACCAAACAAAAAAGAGCCTATACAAAAATGAAAAGCATACCAAGATTACAACTATATAAAAATATATATGCATGTGAACATTATATTTAACTCAAAAATATGTTATTTAGGATGACAGATTTGTGATTTTATTCTTTATTATCCTCATCAATACTGATAATAAATCATTTTTCATTTAAAAAATATTAGTTTAAAGCAATGCGAATCATATTTATTTGAAGTTTTGCCAATTCAATGAATTCAGGAAAAGTTGCACAACTTTCACTTCATTAGTAAAATTTCACATTCATTATGGAGAAGAAACCAGGCATCATTATACCAGTTCTATATATAACTTGCTGGCCAGTTAATATAATCAATACCACTTAATTGTAAAAGTTAATTTAAATTAAAATGCAACCTGGGTCATACTACGTTCAACTACAGACACTGGCATATGACACATGGAGTCTTCTAAAACCACCTTCCAATCCCATTGCTTCCCAGAAAGCCACTTCAAAGAGCATTTCGTATGCACAGATCAAAACTTTTAGAACTTAGATGTTAGAATCAGAAATTGAATCACTGTATTTTCATTTATTCATTTATTCAACATATATTGAGAGCACTAGGCTATGCCTAAGAAAATAAAAATTTTAAAGATGAAATCAGTATCCACAGTAAATTACCAGTAGGTGATACAGCTTTGCAAAAAATGTAATGGAATATGGAATATGTACTCTGATGCTGGTAGATTCCAGTGTAATGTGAGCATAAAGAGGAGAAGCTACTTTCCAAAAGGAACGTATTAGTTTGCGTGATCTATGTGGATTTGACTTAATAAAATAAAGAAAGAAAGAAGACAAGCTGGTTGTTATCAGCACAGGGACAGTGGTTAGAAAGGCTTCAAAGAGGAGGAGATGTTTCAGCCACATCGTCACAAATGAGGCTGAGTTTGCCAGTCAGAGGACGTTGGGAACAACATTCCAAGCAAAGAGAAAATGAGTGTGATCAGTACAAATGGCAAGCAGGACACAGTTGAGAGAACACAGTAAAACCTGCCGTGAATTCACCAAGCCAAACTTAACAAGGGAGCCCTGGTCCACAAACGGAAGAGGCAGGTGTAAGGTGCAGGTGGTTAAAGAGCTGGTAAAAGCCTGAGGGAGGATGGGCGGAGACTGTGGCTCAAAGGAGTAGGGTGTCGGCCCCATGTGCTGGAGGTGGCAGGTTCAAACTCAGGGCCCCATATGCCGGAGGTGGCGGGTTCAAACTCAGCCCTGGCCAAAAACCGCAAAAAAAAAAACAAAACAAAACAAAACAAAAAAACCCTGAGGGACAACGCTTAGGACATCCAGTCAGTTATGGGACCCAGACATTTTGGCAAGTGATATCTTGGGTCCTGTGATAAGAAGGTGCTTCTAATGGGATTCTGATGTGTGTTCTTAAAAAAAAAAAATAACTGTTTAGTGACTGTGGACTTCCAGTGTGTAGATACGGATGATTTCTACAACTTCAGCAAGTCATCTTTTCATTTCTTTAAAAACAATAGTATTTAATGACAGGTTACAAACAACTCTTGATAGCCTCAGATGAAAAATAATATGTAAATATAAAGGACGATCATTGACTCTCCTTCCAGTGTGGAGACCTCCGGAGCTGGCAGAGCGGCAAGTGCCCGACACCGTCACAGCAGCACGGCACTGGGGGTGACTGCAGCAGCGTTTCCTGAAGGGTTTGGGGACACTTCGTAAGTATGATGAGAGTGGTATGTGCTCATATTTAAAGGAAAGGAGAGAGGAGACGCGGTAACGTGCAGGAACTACAAGTCATCCTAAGCATCCTGTAACCACCCCCTCCATCTGATGGATGAAGACGCTGAATCAGAGAGGTTAGCTGAGTTGCCCACAGCTCACAGTGAGTCACAGCTGAAACCCAGGCTCAGCCCACACCCCCGGCTTCCAGCAGCCTTGCTTATTTGCTTTCACCGCAACCTCTCGGCCTGTCCCAGAGGCCAAATCTAAGTCAGAAATAGAGCTAAGGAGCCAGTTAAAAGCTGAATCAACAATACAATGATCCCATGACCCCTGAGGGTGCTTTTTGCCGTGAGCAAGGAGCAGGAGGGTCACTCTGAACACTGCTGCAGGCCAGCCATTTTTCACAGCACATGGGGCAGCCCCACCACTCCCAGGTCAGCTGGTAGACGGTGTTTCCTGGGGCCCCTCCATGCCAGGAGCAGTTCTAGCCTCTGGAGCTCACACCAAACAAGGCAGAGGCTCTCCCTCAGAGACTTACAGATGATAAACAAGCCGGCTAATGAACACACGAGAGACTAAGTACTAAGGACAGAAACTAAATGAGATGCGGTAATGGCCGAGTGTGCTGACAGGGAAGGTGGGAGCTGGTACTGCCTCATCGCGGGCGGTCGGGGGGCGCCCTCCAGGATGATAGAGAAGGCCTGCAATTTGGGCAACGGGATGAGCATTCACCTGAGAAATCACAAAAATGGCCGAGAACCTGTTACCCACCTGGAGGAGCCAAGTCAGAAGTCAGAGCAGGCCAGTGTGTGTCTGTCTGTCTACATGCCACCCATAGCCACGGGACAGAGAGGGTGGAGGGAAGGTCGAAAGAATTTTCTCTAACAGTTTGCTGCCATTTCCTTTGCTTCTGTGAAGCTGAGTTACTTAACATGCAATGGTTTCCACCCTGGGGCCTTCCTTCCTCAAAGCTGATAATATTCAATTGCCCTCCTCTTCTCTGACATGACTCCTTTCTTATTTTAACTGAACACAACTTTTCCTAACAGTTGTATGGTGTAAAAGAGGCAAAGGCAACTATGGAGACCCCTGTGCTAATCACAAGCATCTCCTGGACCACAGCGCATGGGACCGAGTGCTGGAAACGCTGAACCAGGCCTGCCAATAAGCACAGGTTGAACCCGGAGTGAGGGCAACAGCGTCGAGACTCCTTAGGGGAAAACAGCAAGAGGGTGTTGGGGTTAATTTCAGGCCTCTGACACTCACAGAGTTGGAAGCAACAAGTCAATCTGCTTAGGGAATGTTACAAGGAAACACTTGCTTGGAAAGAATGTTTAAGTATGCAAAAGCAAGACTATTTTCAGTGGAATCTGTGAGCAGTGAGCCTGACCACACGGAGGGGGCTGAGAGAGGACGTGTCATTCAGGGCTAACGGTCCAGCTCCCAGCAGTTACGTGCCTGGCACCCAACTGGGAAACTGTGTGCTCTGATTAACGTCTGCAACACGCCAAATGCTGCGGGGAGCAAACGCGACTCCCAAGTCCAGTCTTACTCATTTCCATTCCCCCTGCCTTGCCCCAGCGTTCTACACACCTCGAGGTCAAGGTTCCACAAATCACCTCATTCTCCATTGGCAAATCCAAGTTCACGTGGACTGCCACGCTTCAGTGAGAGCTCCCAGGTGTATCCTGGAAAACGTACTTCTTGGAACACATGCTCAGGCCAGGTTGAAGTGAACAGGCAAAAGGCTCGCACGTGTGAAGCAGTCTATCTGTTATGTGTTTGGGCTTCAATGACGTGTTGCTGGATGACTGTGACATCACCCGGGAAGTGCGTCATTAGATGTCATTGGTGTGCAGACCTCAGGTGGTGCCCTCACACCAGGCAGCAGAGGCTGTAGGGACAGCTGTGGCACCTGGGCAGTGAGACCGTACAGCACCTTACTGTTCTCAGTTTTAATACAATGTTAAGTATTTGTGTATCTAAGTATATCTCAGCATAGAAAAGGTATAGCAAAGATAACCTCTAAGAGATTTAACGGCACATCTGTTTAGGACTCTTACCATGAGTGGGGCTTGCAGGACTCAGAGCCGCTCTGGGTGGGTCAGGGAGTGATCGGAGGATGAAGGGTCACACCTACGATGTTAATTGCACACCATGCAAACACTCAACAGTCAGGCCACAGGAAATTAAGTTTTAAAATATTTCCTTCATTAATAAATTAACCTCAGTTTACTGTAACATTTTTACTTTACAAACTTTTTAATTTTTTAACTTGGACATCATGACCCCTATGGCACTGGTCTCACTCACCGCAGGAAGGAACCAGGCGTGACACGGGTTAGAAGTACAAGCTTGCAGGAGACGGGCTAACCTTAGTTGCAGGTTGGCTCCAGAGCCCTCTCTACAATGGCTACTTATTAAGGTTATACACGACAGGTGTGGAGAGTTAAGGTAATGACATACACAACAGGTGTAGGGAGTTAAAGTAATTACTTATAAGGGCTGCCTGCGTAAGGATTGCCACATGTTCTTTCCCCCCGCAACCCTCATGAACTACTAAGCATCAATGTTTAACACCTGCTTACTAGTGAGTGACCGACCTTATCTCATTCCGGAACACTGAGTTACTTTGGGGACTGCCCCCGAGTCACAAAACACCTCTAGGCTTGCCAGGAGACTGTCCTGTTCTCAGCATTTCCTTTTAATGTGATAAGAATCAGTAACTGTCCTTTGCAAGCCTGGTGTCCATTCCTCGACACTTGTAATAACAGGTTAAAACACAAATCCACTGTAAAGCTGGTAAAAAGTTCTTTATATCCTTATTATATTAGGATTGTTTCTATTTTAATTTTTTTTTACTTTTTAGTTAAAAACTGAGACATAAATACACACATTAGTCTTCTCTCACATGACTCCTTTCTTACTTTAACTGAATACAACTTTTCAATTGTACGGAGTAGAAGAGGCAAAGGCAACTATCGAGACCCTAATCAATAGGGTCTAATCACACGAGACCCTGATCAATAGGGTCTAATCACAAGCATCTCCAGTTTGGCATCCTGACCTCCTAACAATGTGCCCTGGGAATAGTTAATTTTTCACTTAAAGCTAAGGCAATAGTTATAATTTATAATATTTTAAATGTCATTAGTCATGTGTGTATGTCTCAGTTTTTAACTAAAGAGTAAAAAAAGAAAAATTAAAATAGAAACAATCCTAATATAATAGAATGTAATTTAGTAAAAATGCTACAGTAAGCTGAGGTTAATTTATTATTGAATAACAATAACCTTCCCGATGCCGTGACCCTTTAATACAGTTCCTCACGTGACCCTCACACATGAGGAGCGGGGTCTCGGTTCCTAAGACCACAGGAAATATGTGTTTTCCAATGGTCTTAGGCAACCCCTGTGAAAGGGGAAAGGGTCCTTCAACCCCCAAAGGGGTGGCGACCCACAGGTTGAGAACCGCTGGTCTAAGGTGACACAAGGCCAGGACCATCAATGTCACTGTCTTCTACCTGCACTTCTTGTGTCACTGGAGGGTCTTCAGGGTCAATAACGTGCATGGAGCCGTCACCCCCCCATACACTTTATATCTATGATAACATATAATATAACATATGAGGGCTGTCCAGCAAGTATCCAGCCATGTAATAAAAAAATAGATATATGTGACTAAAGACTTTGCTGACAACCCTGGTATACATAAAGTATTAATATTTAGAAATAGATAAACATCTATCGCTTGACGGTTTAGCGCTTCAGAGATGATATATTTCAAATTGTTGCAGCCCGTTCTAAAATCTAGTTTTATCATCTCAAATCTCCCAGATCAAAGGGGTGGAAGGAAGAGTCGTGATTTTATATGAAGATATGCAATATTTTGAAACATACATGTAGAAAATTGCATGTTTTGTTTTAGTAAAAGTAATAACATACCATGCAAGCTTAAAGGAAAGACAGGCCGATCCTTGCGGTTCATGGGGTCTGAGTTACTGATCTGAAGCCCCATCATCTAGACAGTACTTCTGTGGCCATTTGCAGACACGCAGACAGCAGCAGCAATCCGGAGCCGCCCGGTGCACACACTCCCAGCTGGGGTCGGATGCGGCAGCACACAGCCTTCTTGTTTTAACTCCTATAATGTGACACTCCCACAAGTGTCCTTTTTGCTGCGCTACCTTTTTTGCATTTTTGAACCTTTTGTTGCTGGTTTCACTGTTTAAAATGGACCCTGAGCATAGCACCAAGGCCGTGACTAGCGCCCCTAAGTGCAGGAAAGCTGAGATCTGCCTGACAGAGAAACGTGTGTGTGTCGGACAGGCTTCACCCAGACGTGAGTTAGAGTGCTGTTGGTCACAAGCTGGATGATGACGACTCAATGACATGGATTTACTTAGGTGTCTTTATAGGAACACACATAAAACAAGCTTTTGTACTGACCAGTGGAGGGAACGAGATGTTGGCAGGAACCTAAGCTGTGTTTACCTGGGAGCGAGCATTCAGGACGACTCACAGAGCACAACTACTGTGAATAATGAGCATCGGCCATAGGACACTTTAAAGGTGCCCAAGTGAACACAGTGCTGCCAGAGGCCCCACACTTCCTGCCCCCAAAGTGCAATAGCCGGGACTGTGGAGGCCTCTCTCCACGGAGCCTCGCTCAGCAGTACTGGCGCGGGTTTCCTGACGCCGCTGATCAGACTGTGCACCCCAGAGGGAAGTGGTGGCGCAACCTGGGGCCTGGACAGCGCCCCCTCCAGCAAAGCCCTCTGGTGACCAGCAACCTGGGGCCTGGACAGCGCCCCCTCCAGCAAAGCCCTCTGGTGACCAGCACCCTGGGGCCTGGACAGCGCCCCCG
>CAUYON010095849.1:0-21074 GCA_963573935.1 Arctocebus calabarensis
ATTACCTTTAACAAATAAGAAGTGTCTGTCCTTATCCTTCCTAACTTTGGTTGGTTTAAAGCCTATTGTATCTGTGAATAAGATTGCAGCACCAGCTGTTTTCTGCTTTGCATTTGCCTGGAATATAGATGACCATCCCTTTACCTTGAGTCTATATTTACCATTTAAGGTAAGATGAGATTCTTGTATGGAGCAGATATCTGACCTGAGTTTTTGTATCCAGTCAGTCAGCCTGTGCCTCTTTAGGCGACAATTTAAACCATTCACATTAATTGAGAGTATTAATAAATACTTTCAAAAGTCCAGTGGACATTTTTAATCCTTTCGCCACTGTGGAGATTGGAATTTGATCAAAAGTTTCTGAGTGAGTTTACTTTTGTGGTGGAGGATTATGCTGGTCATTATGGAGGATAGGTCTGAGAATATCCTGGATAGGTGGGTTAGTTATGACAAATTTCTTCAACATGTGGATGTCATTAAAGTATTTAATTTCTCCATCATAAATGAATCTCAGTGCAGCTGGACACAGGATCCTGGGTTGAAAGTTATTTTGTTTTAAGAGATAAAAAGTCAATGACCATCCTCTTCTACTTGAAAGGTTTGAGCCAAGAAATCTACAGTTATTGTAATGTTCTTCCCCTTGTAGGTAGTGGATTTCTTATGTCTGACTGCTTTCAGAATTTTCTCCTTCATATTAACTTTAGTGAAATTAATTATGATGTGCCTGGGGGATATATTATTCAGGTTGAGTTATGCTGGGGTTCTGAAACTGTCTGCTATCTGAATTTCAGAATCTCTTGGCATGTCTGGAAAGTTCTTTTTCATAATCTCATGAAGAAGAGACTCTGTGCCTTGCGAGGCCACTTCATTGTTTTCACGTATCCCTATAAGGCGAATATTGGTTTTCTTTGAATTATCCCAGAGCTCTCTAAGAGACTGATCCGTTTTTGCCTTCTATTTCTCTTCCTCTTTGGATGTTTGGGAGCATCCCAAAACTTTGTCTTCAATATCAGAAATCCTTTCTTCTGCTTGCTGTATTGTTACTGAGGGATTCTACTGTATTTCTCAAATCTTTGAAGGCTGCAAATTCATGTCTCAATGTGTCAAAATCTTTGGTCATTTTGTCTTTGAATTCCTTGACTTCTTGAGACAATTTTAGGAATGCTCTCTGAATTTCTAAATCCACCTTTCCCTCTATTTTATTGATCTTATTTGCAATCTAAAACCTGAATTCGGTTTCTGACATCTCAGCCATCTGTTTATCCTTAGGATCTTCAATTGTGTCCACTGTATTGTTTCTTGGGGGGGTTGATCTGTTCTGTTAATGTTGCCAGAGCTTTTTCACTGATTCTGCCTCATGATTATTTTGCACCCTTTGGCAAGAAGAGCAGGTATGGATAAGTTGGGTTGTGGGTTCTAGGAGTAGTAACTGGTCAGTCCTTTGCATGAAAGCTGGGACTGACATCTTTACTTGTTCCCCTAGAGTTTTACCAAGGACCTGTACAGTGCTACTGCCTGAGAAACTGGGGACCTTCTTGGTGTGGTGGGGTTAAGTTGCCCTGTCTTGTTTTCAGCTGGTCTCGTCTTACCCTAGAGAATCAGTTACTCTGGGTTGAAGTCTGAGCTGTGGAGAAATACCAGCAGTTAAGTCACCCCAACCCCACAGGCAATAGTTGGAAAAGGAAAATCAAACCTTCCCACTATGACGCACACAGGGTATCACTTTGGATAGTCCTCAGGTGATTTGCCCAGTTGAAGAGGTCCCAATCAATTGTCCCAGTCAGCACTGGCCTCAGGTGGGAGGGTTCAAAAGGTCTCTGGCAACTAGATAGCAAGGGTCTGCTGGCAATTATAGTATAACTTGTTCCTGTGCTCCGTGAGACCAGAAGGATCCCCACAGCAAACACAGGTTGATGCCTCCTTC
This sequence comes from Arctocebus calabarensis, assembly GCA_963573935.1. Taxonomy (NCBI): domain Eukaryota; kingdom Metazoa; phylum Chordata; class Mammalia; order Primates; family Lorisidae; genus Arctocebus; species Arctocebus calabarensis. The sequence continues at coordinate 1,925 of CAUYON010095849.1, forward strand.
CCCACCTTGCATCTCTGTCACACCCAGTCACTGGTAACCCCGCAGGGCTGTGGTCTAGTTCAATAAGCAGATGCTCCAGTGTTTTACGCCTGCCTGAGTCACAAGGAGATCTGAGTCTCCTCGGCCAGGCTACCACTCTCTGTCACTATTCGGCAGTAGGATGTGAGGCCTGATAACCTTGGGTGCTTGATAGGGGCTGGGGCAATTCACTCAGTTCCAGCCCTGTTCCTGATTGATATTATTGACAGAACATAACAACTTCACAGAATTTGTTTCTGTCCTGTCTATTTTCCTCCTTTGTCTCAGCTTTTGATCCCGTGAGGGCTGGGTGCATCTGAAGCTCAGTAAAGCAGTCCTCTGGGTCAGCCCTTCCCTGGGTGCCTGCTGTCTCTATGTGCATATTCTAATCCCTGTGCTCCACCCAGGCCGGTTCTGCCTCAGGCATACCCTTTGCTCTGGGAGCCTGTGCTCTGTCCCAGATCTGTTCCACCAGTGGCCACCTTGAAGAAGGTGCCCAGCTTCCCTGCATTGCCCAGAGAGACTGGGAGTGTTCTTTCAAAATATCCGCAGGGGTGTGAGCCCCACTCTTACTGCTCTGCCACTGCTGGTGCCTCGGGGTACTGCCTCTCCTTCAGCCAATTATCTTCTCCTTACTCCTGAGCTGGAAAGTCAGCACAGATCAGCAACAGTCCATGCCCCATCTATACCCCTCGAGAAAATGCCCAAGAATCTGGACTCCATGGGGGACAGATTTCCAGGCCTTGGGGTGAGAGTGGAGAGGAGTGCCAGGAGTTCAAAATTGCAGGTAAAGAATATATACAATTTTATACAGTTTTATGCCTGGGAGGAGAGTGCCTGGTGCCCTAGTAGGGGAAGAAGGTCCTATTTTTAGAAGGTGTCTCCAGTGGGGTAAAATGGGAGGACATTTGAACTCTGCTCGCTTGTTTGTATGGAGGTATGGAGTATACTGTGAGCCATTCTCATGGGGGAGGGGACTCTTGTCTGCTTGGTGATGGATTCTGTACCTTTTGTTTGTATCCTTGAGGTCGCAGGTCACCTCAGCAGGGTTGATGTGTGTTCTTCAACCTTCTCTTTTATTTCAGATGTGAACCATCAGCTTTCCTGCTAAATTTTGGCCCTTTAACTCTCTTTCTGGACTGGAACCTCTGTGGAAAGCTGGCTCAGACTGCCATCTTGGCTCCATCCCCCTTCTTGGCTCTGTCCCCCTTCCTTCCTTTTTTCTTTAAATGACAAAGTGGTATAAATTTATGGTGTGCAGCATGATGTTTTGAAATATGTATACATTATGAAATGCTTCAATCAGGTTAATTCACATATGCATTGCTTCACATACTTTTGAATTGTTTTGTGGTAAGGACATTTAAAATCTACTCAGCAATTTTCAGGAATATGACATTGCTATAATAGTATACAGTGCATCCCTTAACTCTATTCCTCCTATATAACTCAAATTTTGTATCTGCTGGCCAACATTTTCCTTTCCCCTCCCCTCTGGCAATTCTACTCCATACTTCTATGGATCCAGCTTTGTTAGATTTCACATATGAGATCTGATACTTAAGTTGGCAAACTCATCCTAGAAAAAGTGCTCCTCACCCCATTGCTGAATGTCACTGTTGTCACCTTTGACACTCTCCCCTGGGGAAGCTGAGCACAGATGCCAGCACCTCGTCCACCCTCAAAGCAGTTTTGTAATTCTTCCTGGAATGGCCATCAGAGCTGTTGTTGTATTAACCTTGATGTTCTGAGTGTCATCAAAATGTCTTCCTTTCATCATTTTCCTTGTGGCGTTATCCCCATAACCTAGAACTAACATGTCCCTGATTTCACTTTCACTCTTGCCAAGTTTAAAAGGAAATTGCTCTAATTCATTTGTTCCTCTATTTCAAGCTCCGGTGTTCTCACAATGGCATAAAAACACACACCAGTAATGAAGGCTGCTCAGCAAGACACTGCCACACGCTGATGTGAACACAGCCGCGAGACACTGGTCTACTGAGGTTATGAAATTCTGTGGAGTTTGTTCAGTGCTGCCCATGTCAGCACACAGTGGGTTAGTTCTTAAACTTAATTTTCAGACTCCTGTAAGTGAGATCACGCATGTTCACCTCCTTGGTGACCCTGCGGTATATTTAAATACTTTCTGTGTGCTGATGTCCAGGCCTCTCTCATGAAATGCAGACTCAGAAATCTAACAGCAACTTCCATGTTGAATGGATGCTTTTAACTCAATCTGACCAAAACTGAACTTCTTTTCTTATTTCTGAACCCGAGCCTAAGCTTAGGGTGGGGGCCTTCTGCTGTGTTGTTCTTTGCTAAATCTCAAGGATCTTGAACCGTGCTCGATGCTAGTCACTTCTCTATAGTACTCAATTAGCAACAAAGGACAATGCAGCCGGGGTACCGTCAGAAAAGGGCGCAGCCCAGAGGTTCTTGGACGTCGCACTGACTGCCTGAGAACAGCCCAGGGAATGTGGTACTTGAGGAAAGGCTCAGGTGTGGGCTGAGGAACAGCTGGGATAGGTTACCCATGCTTTCCTTATCCCTTGGATCACCCTTAGGAAATAAGTTAATCCCTAGAATTTCAGGTTGCTTATTTCTGTTCAAATAAGGAAGAGTATGTTTAAATTGAAAAACACATAAAAGGATAAAGAGACCAGCTCAAAATAAGCTCTCAACATTTTATCATCTACAAACACCTCAGTGCTTATTATTTTAGGTTTAAAAAAATTTTTACACAATGCAAAGAGGTAGGTGAGTTGGTTAATTATGGTCATCTTGCCTCTCTGTTATCGTAAATATTAGCTGTGATTTGTGAAGCCCTGGAAGTCATCACCACCCGGAAGTTTTCACAAGGATATCCTTAAAATACCCACTGGCTTTGGTATTAACTTACTTTGAATTTCTTTCCTCCCCATCTGAAAACTTATGTGAAATGGAAATTCCTCCAAATCAGACATATCTGTCTATTTTGTTTATCACCGTCTTTCCAGCACCTAGAAGTGGGGCTTGTATTCAGGGAAGGCACATAAACATTCATCAAATAAATGAGTGGAGAAGCGAGAACACTGGGAACAGGTGACCTGGGAGTGAGGAGGGAACAGAGTGCTTGTCCCGGAGGCCACCTGAAGTTCAAGTGTCAAGTGCCACTGAAAGACCGGGTAAGATGAGACTGAAAATGGACCTTTAGATTCGACAAAATGGAAGCATTTCATGTCTATGTTGTGGGGAAAACCACTTGATTGGAAAGACTTAACATAGAATAAGAGAAATGGAAGTAGTGATTATAAGAGACTCTTTACTAGTACACATGCTTTTTAATAATAAAGTTAAAAATAAGAATGTTAATAAATATATGCCAATTCAATATGTAGATAGAAGAGCTTTTTCCCAGAAAAAAAAATTCTTTGTAGTATACTTGGAACATTTTTTTGGGATACATTTCTTTTCATTTTATTTATTTATTTATTGACAGACAGAGTCTCACTATGTTGCCCAGGTTATCATCAAACTTCTGAGCTCAAGTGATCTTCCCACCTCAGCCTCCTGAGTAGCTGGGACCCAGCTTTGTTTTTCTTCTTTCAGGAGTTCAACTTTCTTTACATGTCTTTTGTGTCTTTCACTTTCTTGAAAATCTTTTCTATCTTTATTTTCAATTCCTTATTTTCCTTTTTCTCTTCTTTCCTCTATTTCCCTTACAGTATGTGTGTGTGTATGCGAGTTTATACTCTTGTATTTCTTCAAATTTATTCATTTAAAATTTTTTAATTGTCTTTTATTCATGAGTTCTGTTAGATTTAAAAATTTTTATAGTCTACTGTTAACTAGTCATTTTATCTGAGATTTTCTAATTTTGATTTACACCATTCTTTCAGACTTTTGATAATTTCCCTAATTGGTACCCCTTTTTGAAAAAAAAAAAGGTAGTTTCCTTGTCTTTGAAGCCATATTTTTCTTCTATGTGTTTATTATCTGCTGGAACTTCGTTTGAATTACTTTCATATTAATTTTTGCAATATCTTTATGTGAGATTTGACTGTGATCTTATTTGTCTCCAATGTTTAGATGTCATAAGAGTTCCTAGGTTATTAGGTTTCTGTATTAGATTCACAGGCCAGGGTAGTTTTCCACATTATAATTTAAATGCTTATCTATCTGTATCTATCTTCAACTATCTATCTATCTATCTATCTATCTATCTATCTATCTATCTATCTATCAATCATCTATCTATATCTATGTATCATCTATCATCATCTATCTCTCTGTCCATTTTAGCCAGTGCTTAGCCTGATGTAATTCAGGTAGGTTTCCTGCCACTACCTCTGCTGTCCAGAGATCTAGCAGCCCAGCATTTTGAGATGGTGGTCTTGTTAAATGTTCTACTTTGCTGTTACGATGCCCTCAGCTCTGCTGGTTTCCTCTGCCAGGCAGTATCTGAGTTTTATCTCTCCCTCAGATCACTAATGTTCTTACCTTTCCAAAATGAATTCTGTTTCTCTTAGTTCTACTTCATAGTAGATCTTTCCTTCTAAAAAGTAAGATTCATTAGCTATTTATTTCGTATACCACCAATGATTGGGTCACTTTTGTGCCATTTAAATTTCTTATGGCTCCCTTGTGGTATCCTAGAGTCTTTGTACACAAACCTTTTAATTTGGACCTTAGGGAATTTTTCCAAATTTTGTTGGATGTTCTCAAATATACTCATGTTCCATTGAGAGTTTGTGTGGTCATCTTCTTATGAGGGTGAGTATTCACTGGTGGTTATTGAGTTGTGTGGCTCATAACATTCTCCTACGTTTTGTGTTTAACATTGACCCTGGATAGCTTTTGGCACTACAGGGGCTGTGCTATTACTAATATTTTGGCCGCACTGGAATGCTCATGAGGGTTCCTTATTTCCTAATTTTATTGACAGGTGATTACTGTTGCTCTGCTTTTTTTTTTCTCATTGTTTGTTATTATGGGTTTATATCCTAAAAGACTGTTTAATCAAGTTCTAGAAGAGAGTAAAAACAGTACATGGGCTTAATCAGCAGTTTTGTATCTTAAAGTCAATAGGCCACATTTGTTTGCTTTTTAAAATTCATATTAGAAGGAGATTTGGATTCTTGTTTTTTAATTTCAGAATATTAGAGTGTACACATGTTTTGTTTATATATTTTGTTTTTTGTACAAATTAACTCAAATTTGTAAGTGTGCCCTCCACCCAGATGGTGTGCACTACACCCGAGGGGTGGGAATTTACCCTCCCCTCCTTTCTTCTTCCTTTGCTTCATTTCATTGAGATTTACTTCCATATGTGTGTGGATCCATTAGTTCTGATTTGTGTTCTGAATACATGTGTGTGTTTCTGCATTCTTGTGATATTTCACTTAGACAAATGGTTTCCAGTTCTATCCAGATTATCACAAAACATATTCGATCACCATCTTTTCATGGCTGAGTAATACTCTACTGTATACTTATGCCATATTTTATTGATCTACTCATGTCTTGATGGGCACTTGGTTGTTTCCACATCTTTGTGCTGCTGGAAAAATTCATGGGCAGATATTCTTTATATAAAATAACCCTTTTCTCTCTGGGTATATACAGCATTAGGATTGCTAATGGTAGGTCTACTTTAACTTCTTTGAGTTATCACCATGGTAGGTCTACTTTAACTTCTTTGAGTTATCACCATATAATTTTTGATAGAGGTTGTAATAGTTTGTAGTCTGACCAACAGCATGTAAGAGTTCCTTTCTCTCTGCATCCATGCCAGCATCTGTTGTTTTGGGAATTTTAAATATGAGCCATTCTCATTGGAGTTAGGTGATATCTCATTGTGGTTTTGGTTTGCATTTCTCTAATAATTAGAGACACTGAGCATTTTTTTCATGGGTTTTGGCCATTTGTGTATCTTCACTTGAAAAGTTCTGTTCATGCCTTTTGCTTATTTCTTTATCAGATGCATAGAATGCAAATAGTTTCTCTCAGTCTGTGCATTTTCTACTTGACCTTTTGATTGTGTGCTTGGCTGTATGGAAACTTTTTAATTTCATCAGGTCCCATTTATTTATTTTTGTAGTTGCTGTGATTATTTTTGAGGTCTTCTTCACGAATCATTATCCTATGCTGATATCTTGATTTTGTTTGGATTATGAAGATTGTATCTCAGAGACTGTTATGTGTATTCAGTTGTCAGGAGTGGCATCAGCAATTTACCAGTAAAGTGGTCAGACAAGATGGCTTAGTGGAATTTTTATATATTTTCTCCCTTCTCTGAGATTTGGCTGAACAATTTTACCAGAACTGAATTATAATTGAATTTATTCTAAGACATTGTTTGGGAAATTAATATACTTTTATATTTAAAAGTATAAATCATTAGCTAATTTACCAAAAAGAAACATTTAAAATTACCTTTTTAATTAACTTGAAAAATCCAAGCAAGCTACATTTACAGCACATATTAGTAAGTTTAGAGACTGAACTTTTGATTTTACTAAGAAGTATTCTTTTCTTCTGGTTAGTACTAAAATTCATTACGTTCTTAACTATATGTGTTACAAAATTTATTCTGATATGTATTACATTGTGTATAAAAATTTTCCTTTTTTTATTTTGAAATATCTTGAATGCAACTTTTAGGACCTTCTACATTCTCAGGTTGAGACGTTTTACTTTATTGGAGATTCTGCACGGTGGAGTGGAGAGCTAAGTTACTCCCAAATCACATCTCTATGTTCTGTGCTTCTATTCTGTGACTATTTCATATCAAAATATTTTTGCTCTGGTTCACTTAATAGTCTCTCCAATTACTGACTGGTATTAATAGACACCAATATATCACTATCTATATGTTTTCTATCAGTTCCATAATTCATGTATTCTAGTTCCAGAATTAGCTCATTTTAGAATCAAAGATCCAATAAACTCTTTTTTAACAGCTAAAATGTTCAATTTCCTGCCTTAAAATCTATTAGAAGAGGCCAGGCACAGTAGCCCATGCCTGTAATTCCAGCAATCTGGGAGGCCGAGGCAGTGGGTTGCCTGAGCTCATGGGTTAGAGACCAGCCTGAGCCAGAGCAAGATCTATCTATAAAAATAGCCAGGTGTTGTGTTGGGCACATGTAGTCCCAGCTATTTGGAAGGCTGAGGCAAGAGAATCACTTGAGCCTAAGAGTTTGAGGTTGCTGTAAGCTGTGTTGTCACGGCACTCTACCCAGGGTGACAAAGTGCGACTTCTCAATCAATCAATAAATGAATAAAATTTATTAGATGATGAGTATAAAGCAATTCAAATAGTTAAACACAAATTCAATTTGAAGAAAATATATCAAGTAGAAAAATTTATGCAAGCTTTTGTGGTAACATTTTAGAAAAGGCCACATAGAGTCATGTCATAAAGTTTAGGAAAGAGTAAGTATTATTTAAAAACCTTTAACATAACATTGTACAGTTAAGGAGAAGAGATTATTTATATGTAAGGGCCACAGATGGGATGGATTCATGATTATTTTTATATTTACATAATATAAGAACAAAGCCTCCCTCTAGAATGGCTTTTACATACTTAGAACAAACAATGAAAGTCATTTTGATGTGACACAGAATCCATATTTGCAAATGACTGCCATTTGGTTTTCATTGAGAAAAAGTTTCCATTTGGGTTCCAAAACACTTGAATAATGTTTGTTTAGTAGCCATTTATAGTTACTTTTTGTTGTTTCTATATACCACTCTCAATATGTATGTGGTGCTATTTCATAGGAAAAAAATATTCTGAACAAATGAAAGCCCTGCACAGGAGAGACTGAGATCTAGTTTTATGCATATTAATACAAGAATGATCAAATTTCAAGGTTCAGTATAAAACCTGATCTCTGTGTGGTCCAGAGAGAGGCTGCTTCTCCAAGGACAGCATCAAACCTGTCGTCAGTGGTTAGTGGAGGATACCCTCCCAGGCCGTATGGACTAGGGCGCCAAGCCGATCTGTTGTCTCACCTTCCATAGTAAATTTGCTTTCACAAACCACAGTTTTGGGGGTATTAGATTTGCATAAAACATTTGTGATACTTGTGTCTGCTATGTGGAAGTATGGATATTAATAATAACATAGCCAATTTATCTCTTCATGAAATTCTTTCATCGAATCATAATTCTTTCCTTAAAGATTTATTACTATCATTACTATCATTGTTAATCATATTCTGATTTGTAGCTCACATAAATATAGTCTTAACTTATTATTATGAGCACTTGGCCAATTTTAACACAGTAATCTCTGGATCTGAAATTCTACAAGTTCTTATGTTTCTCCTTTTAACCTTGAAAGAAATGTGCATCGAGTAATGTCACAGTCTTTGTGGAGTGTCCCCCTGGGGTGGAGAGCATTCTACTTGGTTCTGTAGGGAGAAAGAATTCAACTTGGAAATACACTTTTCAAAAAAGCAAAAATAAAAACTGGCAAGAAACTCCAAGGTATGTGCTTGTGATTCAGGAAGTTAAGACCTTCAGAAGAGAAGGAGATCAGGACAGCATGTGAGGGGAGAGTAGAGAATGAGCCAAGGGAATGTTGGAGATTTGGACAGGTAGCACTGGAAGAGGTAGGAAATCACAAAGGAAGGAGTTTCAGGAGAGGAGAAGCGACACAGTGGGGGAATGATCAGAAATCGAGCATAGCAGAGGCAAGCTATGTGATCATTAGACACCAGGACAGAGAAACCTGACCAACAACAGCAGTAAAAAAGTAGACTACATGTTTACCAGGAAACAACAGATATGCAAGCTAACCGTGGTATGGATGGGCAGACAGGCCATGAATGCCACTCTCCTTGCCACTGACTCACCTCCTGTTGCTTCCCAATGATGCTCCGTGATGCCAGCATTCCGAGGAAGCTGCTACTCTGGCTTTGCTGCTGTTGCCCTCAGGATGGGAGACGTTTCCTTATAATCCTGTGAATGTCCATGGTGCGCTTTGGCACTTAGCTGGTGGTAAGGCTAACAATGGTCTCCAAAGATCTCTGCATCCCAATCCCTGGAACTGTGAATATTACTTTACATGGCAAGGTTAACTTTGTGGTTGTGATTAAATTAAGCTCCTATCTTCGATTATCTGGAGGGGGCATGCATATAATCACAAGTTTCCTTGTAAGAGGAAGATAAAAGCAGATTTAATGACAGAATAGAGAAGGCAATATGCTGGCAGAAGTAGCAATAAGAGTAACGTGGCCACAGCTGAGTGATGCCAGCTGCCATCTAAGCTGGCAGAGGGAAGGAGCAGATGCTTTCTTGAACTCTCCAGAAGGAACCAAGTTTTTGACCCCTTGATTTTAGAACCATAAGACTCATTACAGTTAGCTGATTTCTAGACCTCTAAGAGAATACACTTCAGTTGTCTCAAGCCATGAAGTTTATGGTCATTAGTCACAGCAACGATAGAAAATGAACACACAGCTAAAGCTTCCCTGTAGTGAGCAGAAACTTACAGCTGATGTCTTATGAAGTTACCCACCATGTTTTCTTAGCTCAACTAGGAAGATCTGTGAGTCATAGTCTCAATATCTCAAAGACAAATTCTTGAAATTTTAAGAACTGCAGCCTGTCTTCTCAATGACATTTGAACATAACATTATGCTTGTTGTTAGCAAGGAAATGACTTCAACATGACAGTGACGTTCTCTGCAAAGGTGAAGTTTTATTCCACTGCGCATCACAAGAAAGTGGGAGACTCATTTCATAATCTACTTAGCTGACATCATGTCTTTAGATGGATCTATCATATTCCAGCAGTTTCAGCCTTTTCTTTTCCAGAAACTTGCTATGTTTTTACTACACCGAAAGCAGGCTCAAACCCATGGAGTTGGAGCTCAGGGATTGGGGAGTTCTCAGAAACCATTCCTTTTCTTCCAAGCTGATGCTAAGTAAGGTTATATACCTTGATTCTTTCTTTTGGATAATTTTTAAAATTGCTTCCCCCAAATCTTTGAAACCATTATTCAAACAGCCTTCTGGAAGGTCCTTTGGACTAGCTTGCCAGACATTTTTGAACACGTGTGAATTGTAATGTGATCTTAGCAAATCTTGGTGGTCCTGCTACCATTGGTTAGAATTGGGGTTAGATAATGAAAGACTTTAGGTAGGATGGAAAGTTTGATCATGATAATTTAAAAACACATATTAAAAATTCATGTATGCTTATAGCATGACTAATTGCAGATGTAAGTAATCGGCATTGATATAATGGATTAGAACAGTAAAATTTATGCGGAATTATTTAAATGGCCACTGAAATAACTGTGATGACAACAGAGAACTTTGCAAAGATGCTTATGAGCTACACTCAGTTGAGAAGGTGTAAATGGATCTGTGGGGTAGTAGATCGATTAAAGGGTGACCAGAGGTAGGAGAAGAGCAGACAATGGGGTAAAGTTACAGTAGCAGTGCTGGCTCTTAAAAGGAGGTCCGTGGAAAAAAATAAGCATTAGAAGGGAGAGGTCATGGGTCATTAAATCTTAAGTTTGGTGAATTTAAAGAAATAAAGAAAAATAAAAACTCTTTAGAAAAAAAGGGGAACCTACTAAAAGAGGTGAAGGGAAACAACCCAGCACCTCAAGAGCAGAGGCTGCTGGCGGAGGTGAGAGGAGAAAAATGATGGGTGACCTAGGCAAGAATATGAAAGGTGGGACAATTTGGACCCAGTTATCAACGGTGAGATGTTAGCCTTCACAGGAGATAAATGAGAGGATGCGAACATTATCGTGAGAAAGAGGGATGATGCGATGATTTTTTCCAGACTGGGACTACAATGATTAAGAACAAAGGGGCCAGTTTCCTAAGAGACAGTATGGAGTGTGTGTGTAAGTGCATGAAGAGTGACACTCTCATGAATGTTGGTGACTTCAGAGGCTCCTGGTCTTTGATGGTTGTGTGGCAGGTGTAGGTCTGTCTTAATGCAGTGGAATTCCATGATGACCAGAGGATAGGTGTCCTATTGAAATGGAAATAGCTCCTAAAACATATATTTCTTCCAGAAAATTTTCTTTCTTTGCTTTTATTTATGGAATTATGCTTACAAATCTAATTTGCAACATTGTTTCTTGTTTCTCTATGAGTAAGCCTTCCTGTTATAATATCATTTATGATTGAAAAATATGGTGTAACCTATCTTTTAATAATACATGCCTTATTGATTTCACTCATCATAATAATTTGTTGCTGAAACTGAAATGTCTAGGGAGCAGAAAGATGTTAACTCTAACTTTCCCACTACAGCAGTTATGATCGTGAACTTCACATAACTATTTCATTTTTTCATAATAAAGATATACCAGGTGTTCATAAGACCTTTTTCCATAATAAAGATATACAAGGTATTCATAAGACCTGCAATTCTGCAGGAATAAGCCCTGCTGTGATCCAATTGCATGCCCATTAAATCCAGGTACCTCCTAAATAGTTACCCTCATTAAATCCAGGTACCCTCAGTCACCCTTGTCCAAAGCAGGAACATTTACATTTATAGTGCTATTAACCTTTCTTCAGAGTGCAAATATAAATGCTCAAACCTTCCCACCTTACTTATCCTTAAACTGATAATTTAAATAACCCATAATCATTAATAACTCACTTCTCTCGTAATATCCATATGTAATTTCCAAAATATGGACCACACAATAAAATAAAATAAATGCTCCCAAATGTATTCCTATTTCTCCTTGAAGGTCACCAAGCCTATTGATCTAAAAGCAAAAAGAAAAAACATAATAATAATAATATAAAGAAAATATGACTATATTAATTAAAATTAAGACTATATTAATTAGTAATATATTACTATCAATATATTCACAGTAAATGTATTTACTAAATCATAAAACTGTCCAGAAAAAATGTTTTATGAATTGTTTAGAGAAGATGACAGTAACACAGTGCCCAATGAATCTATGAAAAATTATTCAGTTGCTGACATAACCAGTTTTATACTTTATTTTCACATTTTCCTCAATAACTTTGTTGGAAAGTGATATTCATTTTCTCTGTTTTATGAGATATTTTCACTATGAATTATTGTATTCATCTTTATATGCTTGCTAAAATAGCCAAATATCTGTTACAGAACTTGCCCTGACTTGCTAATAATTTATGAGTCTATCCAGGTGTTTCTTATATTTTAAAATACATTAGGTTTATATGTAATTTTTCCCTCTCTATAATCAACCCATATTGGAAGATTACTCATTATATAAAATTTTAGAAGGATCATCATACTTAGTATAGTAATCCACAGAAGTAGAGTGTAAATTTTTAATTGTCTGTAATTATTTTGCTAGATGCTGTAGATACCAAGTCTCTATTACTTAAAACTTAAATAATCATCTTACCTATGTAAACCACTAAGTTTTTAACATGGGGAAAATACTTGATAAATTTTGACTGTCAACTGCATATGAAATCTTTTCCATGAGCTTAGCTAACTTGATAAAATAATTTTCTCAAAACCCTTTTAGTTTACAGCTCTGAATTTGTAGTTGAAATATGGAATAGTATCTATTGGCCTACTATCGACTAAACTGTATCATCCTCAAATTTATATTTTGATGTCCTAACCCCTAATATGACTGTCTTTGGAGACAGAATTTTTAGAAGGCAATTAAGTTTATGAGGTCATAAGAAAGGAACCCTAGTAGGATTGGTGGCCTACCAATGAGAGGAATTCTCTCTCTCTCTGTGCACATACTCAGAAAAACCATGTGAGGAGGGGGAGGGCCTCAGGAAGGTTGCCATCTGCCAGCCAGGAAAAGAGCCCTCACTAGAAACCATTCTCCAGAATTGCAAGATATAAATGTCCATGTTTTAAACCTTGTAGTATTTGGTTATGGCAGCCTGAGAAGACTAATACATGACCTATGCCAATAGTTCCAAGATCATTTAGGTTAAAGGTTGTTATTTGTATTATCTAGTTGACAGAGACTGAAATAAAATCCAATCATTAAAGTAGTATTTCAGATTTGAAATCTTCTAGCAATTTATATTATTGATCTCATTATAAATTTTTGTGTGTGATTTACATTAAGTGATCCATTTCAATAAATTGTTATTATAGTTATTTCCAACAATATAAATTGTTTATAATAATACAAGTATACAGGAATGATAGTTAAAACATGTAACAACCTGTGTGGCATAAGTCAGAGAGTTAGAAGGATATCCAGTGAGTAAGAACAGAAAATGGCTACTGTGTTAAACTCACTTGTTGGGTAGCAGTTCTGCCCACAGAGACACTAGTATGTTTTTACAAGATGAACAATAACAACAATAATAGTTGATTCAGTGTGTTTTCTGAGAAATTTCTTTGAAAAAGTTTTATAATTCTCCACATTCTTCTGTAAATGGTTATATAAAAATTCAAATTAGTTTCTGAATATAATTCAGTGTGTGAGTTATATAACCAATACGAGTTTGAGATATCTCTTTTAAAGTTAACTCTGTTCCTTAGAGAACCAAGAGCTACTTACTACTATTCGATCTTTGACAAGCCAATTAAAAGCATTCAGTGCATCTTAGCAGGGTACTGGCGAAACTTATTAAAGGTAGAGTATTAATGTCTTTATACAGTGATCAAGGAAATGCCATGAAGGATATCTGTAACAGTATGATCAAAATATTTTTGAATGTATATGAATCGTGCCCTGTGATTGCACCAATGTACATAATTATGATTCAATAAAATTAAAAAAAAAAAAAAGGTATTTCATGAAGATGTAAATTCCCTGTTTATAATGAAAACTAAAAACAATTTATTCTGAATGAACAAATACCAGCATCCACAAAAGATAGAGAATGGGTTTGGCTATCAGCTTCAGCTTCTCCTCACTACAGATGACGTAATAATTCTTAAATTAGTGTGATTATTGGACTAGTTTAGTCCAGCCTGGGTGTCTATGTTAATCATGTTCCACATAGTTTGCTGTCTGGCATACCTTCTTTATTCAAGTTCTAATCACAAATCATAGAAAGTCCTTGCCACTTGCTTAAACTCTGAATACTCAAAATTTATCCAATCAATTTTATCCAAAGGCTTTGCTTCTTTCCAATATAATCTGTAAATTTGAAGATGGGTTCAGCGGCTATCTGATGCTTTAACATGAAAACTGTACATCTGCTTTCTCATGAGTGCCTGGAATCTCTGATGTACTGACATCTTACATGCATGGTGAGTGACAGGAAGGGAGTCCTAAGCTCATTTAGAATACGAACTGGGTCTTGAAGAATAAGTATGAATAAACTTGGAAATCATGGAGGCAGAGCTATGCTTGACAGGCGAGTAAGACAATGAGGAGGCAAGTAGGTTCTGCCCAGTATAGGCATACAGTTGAGTAGAAGGTGCCTATTCAGGAAAAGTGGCATGATGTTGTTCCTGCCCCAAGGAGGTTTTTTTTCTTGCATTTTAATTTTTAGTATCTGACAATTTCAGGTAGAAACCTTTTCCTACTTACCAAATCTGGGTTAGTGTCTTCGAATGTACTAACTTGATGTTCTTCCCTTTCCTAACAAATAGTTTATCACAACGGATAGCATTTTTTTGTGTCTATTCATTTGGCATTTCCTCTAAACTAGTACTTCTCAAATCATCTAGAGCAGGGATCAGCTTTTCAATGGCCAAATCCAACCCAGCTTCCTGTTCTATAAATAAAGTTTTACTGGAGCACGGCCACAACATTTATCCTTTTATATATTGTCTGTGGCTGCCTTCACAATATAAGAGAATGGCTGAGTTGTATCAGGTACCTTTGGTCCACAAAGCCTAACACATTTACTATCTGACTCTACAGAAAGTTTTCTAACCTCTGACCTAGAGGGTTTGTTAAAACTCAGATTTCTGAGTGCAACTCCTAGAGTATATGACTTAGCAAGCTAGGAATTGGATTCAATTATGTGCATGTCTATCAATTTCTCAGGTAATGCTGATGCTGATGGTGCTGGTCTGAAACCACACTTTTAGAACCATTACTCTAGACCAGGGGAGTTCAGTCTGGGATAAACTTTAGAATTATCTATGAAGCTTTTAAAAATTATGTCCAGTTCACACCTAGATCAATGAAATCAGAATCACTAGGGATACAACCCAGATCAAAGAATATTTTAGAAGTCCGAAGTGTTTCCAATATGTGACATAGATTGAGAACTATTATCCTGTAAGCTCTGCCAGGGTAGTACCTCTGCTTTATATTTAGGCAAGTAGCTAGCATGTTGAAAGCCTTAAAAATAAGTGATTCATGGTGAATTAACATTTTAAGGTAAGTAAAATTATGTCCTGAATTCAAAATTTGATGGGGCAGTCCATTATTACGTTGATTTGAGTATTTCAATATTTTTTAACTTTAAAAATCTCTGAGCTTCATGAATCAACTTTTCCCATATTTACTATCCTCAGGAATGCAACCACATTTAAAAAGCAATATGACAAGTAAACCACTGGACTGCCACACAGTTAAGCAGATTTAATAGGAGGTGAGGAATAACACAACTGACTCAGTCATTTTTAGGCAGAAAACTAGAATTTTTCCAGTTTTCTAAGATACTAAATCCAACAAAAAGAATACATTTTTTGTTTAGAATGGGCAAACTATCCTTAAAACCAAAAATTGGAAGACTACTGTGAATGCAGATTGTTTTACATGATGAGTTGAAGAGACTAGAGAGGACAGAAACAGGAGGTCAGATGATTGTAAAAAGCAACTACTACTTTATGGTGGAGGAATGGATTCTAATTGGTCAGTTTCCATGGTAAGAAGAAAATAATATTAATAATATCATTTGAATTGTTCTCAGAAAAATTTAAAAAAAAACACATAGGCTAAATTTTCCCTAGTGTAGAAAAGGTAAGAGTAGCTAAGAATTCTCTTAAAAGATGAGATGAGAACTGTGACAACATTTTCCTTCTTCACATAAAATGCACTAATTCTACACATCAGATGGCTCTGCCTTTGAAAATACCATTGCAATATGGACATTTCAGCTAGGCAGCAAGCATAATGAGAAGGAATAGAGAAAGATGAGGGAGGTAGAAGCCAATCCACATGCAACCATTCGCTGAAGTTTAGTAGAGAATGGAAGAAAGCCCAACAAACTGAAAGGAAAAATTAAACAAATCACACAAAGAGACCAAAAGACTGAAAAGGAAAACTATTCTGAACAGAAGGGGGAGAAAAAAAATATCAGAATGGGGAGGCACCAATCTAAGAGAACAGGAAGGAAAAAACAAAAGTAACCAAAAACTGGACATAGGTAGATGAAATATAGAGATAATGGATAGATCATAGATAACAGATATTTATATAGATATTTATATTTCATATTTTCTTCAGAGTAACTGTAGCACAGAAAAAACAGTCTTCTTTCCATGAAACACTATTGCAAACACCTAGAAACATTTGCCCTGGGCTCCAAATCAGAGATTTAGGAGCCAGATAAATTAAAGTAGCTAGACATCCTTGGGTTTCAAAACACTGATTATTGTTTATACATCAAGATTCAAGATCTAAGTGAAATGATTCACTATTAAGATTATTTTCAATCCCAAAGTAAATGACTATTCTTTCTTGTATTTTGCAACATTTTCATCTTATTTAATGATGGGCCTATTTAATTACATTATGCTACACAATGGGGAAAATTTTAAGATGCTATTCCTGAAAACCTTGCATGAAATATTGACTTGAAGTTTACAGTGAGTTTGTTTACTTGGGCTTAAAATACACACATCTAGGAACCTATGTGCCACTCTTATCACAAAACGCTAAATTTCTACTGCAACTACTGCAAAAAGAAATCTTCCATAGGCTGAAATCATCACACTAGCTCATGATGAAATGTAGTATTTAGGAACTGGTAGAAGCATCCAAGTTTGCCTTAATATGTAGTTCTATGCTATTTTATATGTCAGCATATAAACATGTAAATAATACAGCAAGATAAAATGTAAATAAAAGTGTGATAAAATCAGGAAAAAAGAAAATAATTGCAAGAAAAATACAATAAAACAAGCAATGAAGCCAAATGCTTACTGTAAAGCAAGGTATACTTGTTAGTACGAAACAATAAATTTAATTCCTAAGGACCTGGCAACCAACATGAAAAGTAAACATGTCCATCTACACTACTTACATTGCCCTTGAAATTATATTTTAAGCTATTAAGAAAAATCACCATTTTTCCTGTTGTCAACAGAAAGCTTTATCTTTGGGTCCTCATAAAGAAGATGCTATGAAATATGTTAAACAATAACCTAAACAGGAACCTTACATGAAATATAGCAGCTGCTAGTTCTGGGGTAATTTCTTATAAAATTCAGTATGCAAAAAATTCAATGCTATACTTTCTAGTGATTACCCAAAATAGAGCTATGGAGATATTCTATCCAGTGGTTTATGTGCAGAGCCGCATGCTAAGTATCTTACAAGCATACCCATCTTAATAGAAGAAGACAACCCCAACTCTGCTTGGGAGCATACCAAGGAAGTAGTACTACAGACAAATCAAAAGTATGATCAAAATATTTCTGAATGTATATGAATCGTGCCCTGTGATTGCACCAATGTACATAATTATGATTCAATAAAATTATTAAAAAAAAAAGTTCTTTTCCCTTAAAAAAAATTAGCTTTACCCTAAGAAGAAAATAGATCAAAGCTATGATCATTTTAACCTGAAAAAAATACAAGTATATATGCATTACAAATACACACCTCAAATATGAAGCCAACCTTATGGTAATATATTACAGTACCTATGGCAAATGTTTTAGCCAATCTCATTTCCTAGACATATGGCCCTCTCCTGGGGAAGTAAAAACCTCTTCCCATCTTATGACGTTGGGCAGAGCCATATGATTGGCATTTGTCAATGCAATGTGACTAGAAATAACATGTATCACTTATGGACTGAGGCAGTGAAAAGTCTCTGGATAATTCTCCATTCTTTTGCTTCTGTTAAGATAATGGTGGAGAAGACGTTAGGTTGGGATCATGGAATCACAAGAACCATAGATTATGAAGTCACTGCATGGAAGACAGCCACCCCTGGGGAATCATCCAGAACCTCAGTAGACTTCAAAATAGTAAAAAGAAAAAATATGCATAATCTTTTGTTATGTTAGAGACTGGTTAGTGCAGGAGAAGTTTGGTCTGTCATAACAAATACTGCAAGCATATAAAGTAGAACTCTCTGATGAACACTCAGATAAACTGGTTTCAAAATATACTTCAAAATAACTGAAGGATCTACTGTACCACATAGGATATTTATCCATGTCAGATAAATGCTGGTTAACATCTAACAAATAAAATTTGGTTTTAGAATATCTTGCAAATTCCTGGTTAACATCTAACAATCAAATTTGGTTTTAGAATATCTTGCAAATTCCTTTTTTCTGGCAAAAATTAAATGAACCAGTATCCAGTAAAGCCACTCTATCAGGGTCCTGGCAGGAAAAAAGATAGTATACTAAAATGGAATAATAGAGAAAAAAATTAATAAAAGGACTCTTAAAAATTGTTGACAGGGTTAAAATAAAAAGAAAACAAAGTTCTCATTAACACCCCAGACTAGCAAAAGTATTGATACATCACTACACTAGAACTAAAGAGATTGAGCAGACAAAATATTTTCCAGAATCCATATAAACCTGAAACATGATCTTTGGGAGAGAAATGGAACCACAGCCAACTTGTAGCCTGATCTCTCTTTTCTCCAGTCTTCTGATCTTCTGTTAGTGTATCTCATTGGTTACATCCACCAGGGCCCCATAGAAGAAGGGAGACTGTTACTACAGTCCAAAGAGGCTCACCTTCTAAGGCACAAAGGAGGATGCAGATGGACAAAGGATGGATCTGTAGGAAGAAATATAGTATATCCAGGGCGGCGCCTGTGGCTCAGCGAGTAGGGCGTCGGTCCCATGTGCCAAAGGTGGCGGGTTCAAACCCAGCCACGGTCGAACTGCAAAAACAGAAAAATAGCCAGGCGTTGTGGCAGGTGCCTGTAGTCCCAGCTACTCGGGAGGCTGAGGCAAGAGAATCGCCTAGGCCCAGGAGTTGGAGGTTGCTGTGAGCAGTGTGACGCCATGGCACTCTACCAA
>CAUYON010095852.1:0-79725 GCA_963573935.1 Arctocebus calabarensis
ATAGTGATCAAGAAAATGCCATGAAGGCTATCTGTAACAGTACGATCAAAACATTTCTGAATGTATATGAATCGTGCCCTATGATTGCACCAATGTACAGAATTATGATTCAATAAAATTATAAAAAAAAAAAAAAGAACTAATTATAAACAACCAGTAGGGCTCCTTGGTCAACGTGAGTTCAACAGGAACAATTTGTGCCTAACAACCTCATTTAAAAGGCGTAGTGTGACTGGACAGGGAGAAGCTGGGACTGAAGATGCCCTCTTTGTGTATTTAATGTCTATCTTCTGATTTTGATAACTGTGGGAAGATGATTAACCTTCTTGCTTTAAAAAGGAAATACATCAGATGATAATTTCAAAGTACTTCCTATAGTGTCTGGGTCGCATATGCGTATTTATATATGCACATATATTTTCAATAACATGAATAAACCAATAATAATACAACAATGTCAATTTCCAGTGCGCCCAGTCTTCTAGGTACAATAAAAGCTGACAGGCGCATACTCTTAGGTGTGACGTTCTTTTTATTTCTATAGTCTAAGTCATTTCTTTTCCTATTTATGAGTTTTCTTTTTTTATTTTAGAGACAGAGTCTCACTTTCTCACCCTCATTAGAGTGCTGTGATGTCACTGCTCATAGCAACCTCCAGCTCTTGGCTTAGCTGATTCTCTTGCCTCAGCCTCCCAAGTAGCTGGGACTACAGGTGCCCACCACAATGCCTGGCTATTTTTTTTGTTGTTGTTGTTGCAGTTTGTCTGGGGTTGCATTTGACCCCGCCACCTTCAGTATATGGGGCCGGCGCCCTACTCACTGAGCCACAGGCACTGCCCTCCTTTCCTGTGTAAAGAGGAACAGCAGATGGAGAGGAGCCTACTGCCTCCCATTGGTCATCTGTTAGTATGGCACCCTCAGCCCCCAGCAGCAGACCTTCCTCTTTTTGTTATTCTTCTTGATTTCAGCATGATTTGTAAAATAACTTTGGAATCTTTCTCAATTCCACTCCTGATTTAAACTCACTGACAATGTTTCTTCGCTGTCCATATTATTCTTCCACTATCGTTCTAACTTGTACACCACTTCCATATTCTCACATTTATCTCCAGCTCCTTGGACAGTTGCACGGGTCTTTTTTTTTTTTTTAAGTCAAGTTTATTTATTTTTATTTATTTATTCATTTTGTTGTTGTTGTTGCAGTTTGGCAGTGGCTGGGTTTGAACTCACCACCCTTGGTATATGAGACCAGCACCCTACTCACTGAGCCATAGGCACCACCCAGCATGGGTCTTTTTTGGTAGTCCCAACTCTTTCTTCTTTATCAGCGTTTGTGATTGGACCGTGCCTCTTTGATAGTCTTCCTTTCCTTCTGGCATCTTCCTCTTATTAATATCTAAACTCTTCGTCACGCTTTCTCTAAGCTTTTTGAAATGGGGATTTTTTTTTTTTTTTAACATCCAGCTGTTTCCAACTCTTCGTACTGATTCTTTTCCTGCCTCGCTCTGATGGCTGGATAACATAATTAATTTTTCTAGAGTCCCCGGTATTTTACCTTGTTTGATACATTTCCTTCTGTTGGTAGGAGTTAGATCTAGTGACAGCTCACCTTTTTGAGTTTAGAATTGATCAAAGTATCTAGTTTTCACGGAATGTTCTCGTGAATGAACAGTGTCCCCGGTCACTAATAGTCTTACCTTAAACCAGTTTTACCAGAAGAATATTTGAGTCTTGTGTTCAGCTTTACCTGGATCTCTAAAGTAGATCCTACCATAGACCACTCCTATTCTGCTTCCCTATGACTCCCACACAGACATTATCCACATGTAACTCTGCAAATCTCTGCATGTATCTATCTGTCTATCAATCTTCTGGTCTGCTTCTGTAGATAGCAGTATATCCTTCTTATGTATACACAAATTCTGGTACAGTGATGAAGAGCAAGTCTTAAGGAAGCAAGACTGGAATTAGTGCAGCTAGTCAAGCTGTAAGCCATGTATCTCCACTGTAGTCCATCTGTGCTGAAAGTATTTTAAACAACAGCAACAATCACCACAATAGAAATGACCATGCTTTCAGGAATACATTTATTTTGCTTTATTTTTCGCATCCCCACCATTGGGGAATCATTCTGCTGTCCATGGATCAAATATCTGTAGAATGAAATTGAATGCATCAGGCCATACAACTATTTGTCATTTCTTTTTCAGACTGTTCAACAGGCAGGAGGGTGTAGGGCTCTGGAACCAGACTGCTTGGTTTCTATCCAAGGAGCGTGACTTGCTAGTTGTGTGACTCCAGGCAAATCTAACTTCTCTCTGACTCAGATGACTTATACATTAAGTTTGGGCTAATAGACTCATGCTCATAGGATTGCCATGAAGTTTAAATTAGTCAATCTATATAAAATGCTAGAGCAAGCCTGGTGTATGATGAGGGCTGTCATTATCATCTGACAAGCCTGTCTGTCTGGAATGGTAGCTTCTGGCAGGAGAATGACCCTGAACTTCAAAGATAGGGATTCAGTCCTTCCCAGTTTTGCTACTCATTAGTTATATGACTTTTGATTTTGCCTTTCTGTTTTCTTTTCTGTAAAATGATTAAGAGAGTATCTATATTCACAAGATTGATGTGAGAGTTAAGCGAGGTACAGAGGATGTGTTTAAGCACGGGGAGTCTGATAAAAGCTCCTCCATGGGGAGCTGTCTGTGTTGTTAAGACTCTTCCTGCCTTCAAGAAGCTTACATCACGTTTGAGAGACAGCCACTGGGTCATGATTAAAACCTTATCAGCTTAAATCAGCTTATATCAGCCACTGGGTTATGATTAAAATCTTCTTCCTCTGAAATTAAATAAATTTAGGTTGACATTCTGGCTCTGATCGTTACTGGCTATGGAAATGAGGGCAGTTACTTACACTCTTTGGGTCTCTATTCCTCATCTCTAAAGCAGATATGCACATAGTACAATTGTAAGAATTAAATGAAATAACGTAAGTATGGAGCTTAAATGAAGCCTAGCACAATTCATAAAGCATCGGAGTTGTTCTCCCTGTTATCATCAACTTGACTACATTGTCATGAAACAAATAATGGACTCTAATTTGATGATTTACCGACAACAAAAATGCACATAATAATGGACACAAAATTTCTGCTTGATAGTAGTAGCATTTCTAATTATAAATGAATAATTCAGAATTGTACCTCTCAGCCTCCTGTGAATGTCCATAGTCGCAATCAGTCTCAAAAGGCTGATCTACTTTGTTTTATGATAAGGTTCAATCACAAGACCTGAAAAACTGTGAGTCAGGTTCTGGAATTTAGTGGCAACTGTCTGTACGCTGTTACTTTGTGACGCCATAGTTCATGGAGAAATAGATTTCCTAAAAAATCTCTTTCCTAACTAAACTGCTGTTATCATTAAGAAGATACAATAAATTCCATGTAGTT
The DNA here is from genome assembly GCA_963573935.1 of Arctocebus calabarensis. Lineage (NCBI taxonomy): Eukaryota > Metazoa > Chordata > Mammalia > Primates > Lorisidae > Arctocebus > Arctocebus calabarensis. The sequence goes on from CAUYON010095852.1 coordinate 3,453, forward strand.
ATTAAAATGAATGCATTTCCTACATTTTAAAAAGGTGATAGATATTAACTTTTAAGGTTACAATTTTTTCAATAATGACTGGGATTCTCTCTCTGATTCTGCTAATTACTAGACATGATACTCTACATTTAGCTTCCTGGTCTTCAAAAAAGGCTTATTAGACCTTCTATGATAGGGCTATTATGAACAAGAAATACGGCCTGCAATTACAACTACTATGTTTGTGTTACTTTACAGATGCTCAGAGAATATTTACTCCCAGTCCATTTTTTTAATCCCTCCCTGCCTTATACTTTCTACCTCTTGAAGCTTTTGCTGATTACCTTTCAAATGTGCATGAAGTTTAATTTGCGATCTGCATCTCATCCACTGACTGTAATTTACTGACTTTGCCCTTGGTGATGTTTCCAAGTCTTCACATTCTCTTCCTCATATTCTCTAATGATCTACGACAGTGTTGTGGAAGGTCATTACCAACAGAAGAAACTCCATGTGCAGTGGCAGCTTCTGAGAGCTGAAAGTTCTAGAGCAGCAGTTCTCAACCTGTGGGTCGTGACCCCTTTGGGGGTCGAATGGCCCTTTCACAGGGGTCTCCTAAATACATCCTGCATATCAGAATTTACATTACAATTCATAACCGTGGCAATGAAAATAATTTTATGGCTGGGGTTCACACAACATGAGGAACTGTATTAAAGGGTCATGGCATTAGGAAGGTTGAGAACCACTATTCTAGAGGATCCTAGAATATGGTTCTGCTGAGGCTTGGGGAAGACGAAGGAGGGCTGCAGAGGCTACGAGTCTGTTCCTTAGCTATAGGCAGCGAGTAGACTGTTGGGCATTTTACAGGGCAGTGATAGACCTTCCCTGGAAGCCTGACGTTTTTGCCGATATTTCCGCGTGCTTGCTATTCATGCCAGTCTTTAGCTAATTTACTAAAATACCCTGGATTTTCCTTTAAACAAAACGGCTCTACCTTCCTCTGCACAAGATGTAAAATGTTCTCAGCACTGTATGTGGGTCACACAACCACCATTACCTGGTCCTCTACAAGTCAACACCAGATTATGAAAATCACCCCTTTCTGCATCTTTTTCTAAAGAAGCACAAACCATTTTTTACTACCTCTTCCACACACATTATTTTCTCATATTAAATGATTTCATCACAATCAATTAATGAATTAATTTGTAATGAATTAATTTGCCTACTTATCTGAGTTGAAGATGTAGGGGGCACATTTTTCGGGTTGTTTTTTGCACTAGAATTTCTGTTTACTATTTTAAATCCGAAGTATTGAGGTAGAAACAACCCTGGTACGGAACACTGAGAATTGGGTACTCATTCCAATCTGTGAGGTCGTATTTGACCTTTGGCAAAGACATCAACCATCTTTAAGTTCCAATTTTCTTTTTTGTAAAATGAAAGAGTACAATTAGGGAATCATTTAAGGCTCTTTCATCTATAAAACTCTATTTTGCTAGTATGAATATGCTAGTAGAATATTCTACTTTGCTAAATTCTATGAGGCTGGAAGGAGCTGTATTCTAGAACAAATTATTCTCAGAGTGTTCTCTTTGAGAAAAATTTTTGTGAATGGGAGAGGGATGAAAAGACATAAAAATATTTAGAGATACAACAAATGACTAATCATTTCAACCAAGCATTAACATGAGTGGTAAAAGTAAAAAAAAAAAGCATTTGACCTCTTGAAATTATAGAGGTAAAAATAGAGATTTAGAGAGCCCATTTTGTAGAAAGACTCAAGTTATGGAGTATATAGCAAACTACACGAGACTTCAATTTCTGCTGTGTTGCAGATAAGACATTTCATTTTCATGTGCAAGTGAAGACTGTGTATGTGAACATATAGTTTGTGACATCTTCATACAATTTTCATATGATGTGAAGACACATTTGTATTCTCCTTGAACTCTGACAATTATTTCTCTACTACTGTGCTGACATCAAGTGAAGGTGTGAATGGAACTTGCTTTTAGAGACAGTTTCAGCAGGAAGATGAAGGAGTATCAAGCGAATAAATAAATAAATAGCCAGCCAAGGGGGCAGGTTCCTGCCTGAGTCCGACCACAGCCCATTATTGTTCATTCTGTGCAGCTTTCTATACATAGTAGAGGTTTGATTCTTTAAAAAATAATTGCAAACACATACAGAAATAAAAGATGAAATTTACTAGAAAAAAAAAGATGAAATTTACTGCTTTGGTTTGACTCCATAGTTCAGTGGCTAGGGCGCCAGCCACATACACCGGAGCTAGCAGGTTCGAATCCAGCCCGGGCCTGCCAAACAACAATGACAACTGCTACCAAAAAATAGCCAAGTGTTGTGGTGGGTGCCTGTAGTCCCAGCTACTTGAGAGGCTGAGGCAGGAGGATCACTGCGGCCCAAGAGTTGAGGTTGCTGTGAGTTGTGATGCCATAGAACTCTACCGAGGGGGACATAGTGAGAATCTGTCTCAAAAACAAAAAACAAAACTTACTGCTTTATAAAATCAAACATCTTTTTATGTTTTCTTGGATATTTTACCACCAGATGTAGTTGATCTTCTTTACTCACACTCATAAATACTCAGAATGTCCTGAGCGGAGGTCCAGTAGAAAGACGACCACCCTAGTACCTCCGGCAGAGCATTCCATGACAGCCAATGTCCCAGAAATTGCAGAAGTGCCACCAACACAGTGCAGGGACTCATCTTCAGAAGAATAATCTCCAGGAAGGCCATACAGGGAAATGGTGTTTATCTATTTTCTAAAGCACAGGTGAAGGCCATAACTAAACCAGCAATGCTAGTTATGATTTAAACACTCTGCTTCAGATGTTCTCATTAAGCAGCATGGACACTAACTGTAAATTATTCATTTTATTTGTACTTCACTGCTCTCCTAATATGCAATTATGACTTACAAATTTGAATTTGAATTAAAGAACCTCTTCCTTATAGAGATGTTTCACTTTTAGTCTGAGTTCAGATGCATGTTGTTATCCATTTGCTTAACATTTATGTTACAGAATAAATTTAATAGATATTATTCTTGTTAACATGTATGTGAAATGAGCAATTTTTTTTGTTAGCATAATTTGACTTTGTATTATATCAAATAATTTTTTGAATAGTTACACTTGAAAAAAGATAAAAATATAAGAGATACATGGTTAGAAAATATTCTGCCTCCTCAATATAAATCAAAATGCTAGTCCTTAAAGACACTTCCTTAGACAGTCTTTCCACTTTTACAGAAATATTAATCAAGATTGGCATCTAAACTTCTGGTTGATGGATTCAAACACTTAGAATCACACAGAGACTCATATTTCTCATGGCATGTTAAGTCTTCAAGAACTCTGCTCCCCAAGAGTATGGCTGGCTCATATTTTAAAAACCAAGAAGTTAGAAAATTTACCCAAACATAATTTTTTAGTACTATCCAATGCAGAAATTGTTATTTTTAAACAAATAGCCAGTGTGAGGTGGTGTTTCAGGGGCTGGCCCGGGAGCCGCACTGTCTAGGACTGAATCCAGTTCTTTTTCACGAACTTGATAATCTTAAGCAAGTCACAAAATATATTGTACTTCAGTTTCCTTATCTACAAATTGAGACTGATGAATAGTAAAATCTTACTGGTTTGTTAATTAGAAATGTATGGAAAGTGCTTATGTGAATAACTAGCATACACCAAACGTGGTTGAAAGTTTTGTTACGATTACAATTGTTATGATTTTAGCATGGAGTGTTGAGGCTGAATGTCAAGCCTTGTGATCATTTCTTCAGCAACCACTTAGAGGCATAAAAGTCTTCTTTGTACGCAAATATAAAAAGAGAAAAGGATGACATCTCATCTCTCCCTATAGTTGTTATTTTTGCAAAAAACTATTTCGTATACACAAAATTAAGACATAATAATTTTTAAACTGTAAGAAAATTATATTTTGGTGTACTTAGAAAATAAATGTGTTTGAAAGATAAATGAGTATCAGAATATTTACCCAGATGGCTGATGACCAACCACTAAGAAAAAGAAGCAAAAATGTCTAAATGCTTAAGTATTTAAGCACTCCAACAGTGATGACTCTTTTAAGAACCTGAGACATACTGCCAAGCAACATAAAACAAGCATAAGAATACAGGGAAAGGGGAAAGGGAGGGGAGGGGAGTGGGGAGTATGGGTGGAGGAAGGGCAATTGGTGGGATCACACCTACGGTGCATCTTAGCAGGGTACTGGGGAAACTTATTAAATGTAGAGTATCAATGTCTTTATATAGTGATCAAGAAAATGCCTTGAAGGCTAACTGTAACAGTACGATCAAAACATTTCTGAATGTATATGAATCATGCCCTATGATTGCACCAATGTACAGAATTATGATTCAATAAAATTATAAAAAAAAAATTTATTTCAATAAATTATGTACTATTTAAAAAAAAAATCAATGGAATGACTACATTGGAGAAAGAAAATTTTCTCTATTATATAATGAAAATCCTCTTTGTGTCATTTGATTTGCTGAATAAGATCTTTTGCATTTGGCAGAGGCATGTTTTCTCAGTGATGACTCTGTAACAGACTGAATGCCAGTTTGCATACTAACAGGGAAAAGGGAACTTTCTTTGAAAAGATACAGCCTGACAATCTTAGTAGTAGAAATGAGTATAAATTACTTAAATTTTGCAAATAAAATTTTTTATTTAACAGAATCGAGGAGAAGTTGTAGTGAGTGAGAAATGTAAGGTTTATTCTTACATTTTGAGATTTGCTATGGTTGCTGAATATAGCTAATATTGTTTTAAATTTCTTGTTTTACATCTGAGAGAGAACACTATCTTGTGAAGATAATAAAGTTTGATATATGTTTAATAATTGATTAAGGTATTCTGTATTGGTAATTATTTTAGTCTAGTGTGTTCTTTGCTTCCCTATACTATTCTTATCCTTGATCATAAAATTGATTCACTGTTACTTTAATTACAGTCAGATGTACATAATGTTAATAAACCTCTAATCTAAATAGTGTACTATATTAGGCATTTTTACTGTTTTTTGTTTGTTTTTCACATGTAGCCTCACAACTTTGATGGTAGACTTTTATGTTCTTTCTACAGGTGAAACAATTGAGGGAGATTTTTGGAGAATGATTTTAGGATCTTATTATATGAATGATTAAATGCATTTGAGCAAGTGTCATAATTCTGCCTTCATAACCCAGGAAGTTATATTTTTACTAAGGTTTTTCATAGGACCATATTATTCCTAAAGGAATTTTAAATAGCGGCATATATTTCTTCTATGAGCTTGACATATTAAATTCATACTGTTTATGTAGCTGTATTTGCACTAACTACTGTAATAATTCCATATATGTGCTTGAGGCCGGGATTGACCCCTATGCCCTAGTTTCCCACTCCCTCCTTCCATTCTTCCTTCACTCTCCCCCTTTCTCTTTTGTCTCTCTCTCCCCGCCCTCTCTCCCTCCCTCTCTGCATCAAGCACTCTAGAATAATTAGGAGATTAGGATCTGAGATGTGGATGGTATATCTCTTGGGATCCCTTTGTCACGAATCCGCATATTGATCCCACAGACTTGAAGTGAGTATTCCCAGGATGTTTGAAATTGTATTGTGGGGTATTGGCTTTTCCTCTGCTGTCTGACCTGAAGCACATCTAGAAAGCAGTTCCCTGGGGCTCCAGAAGCCCCTGAATTAATGCAAAATGCAGTTAAGTTTGGCACAGTTCTCTCTGTAGCTACCTTATGTTGTGGAGAGTACAATATTGAAAAGTAAAAAATATTTAGGTTATATGTTGAAATATGAAGATACACCCTTATTTTCAGTAAGTACTAATCTATTAAACTGAACCATTAATGAATTTTGCAGAGACGTCTGATTCACGATCAGGGTAATAAATACTGAGAAAATGTGAAAACTTATTTTCAACATGCACAAGCGTTGTGTCAGCCCTCGTATATGGCTGGCAGAATTTGAACACTGAGCGATACATCCCAGTGGAAGGATGTTTTAAAGATTGACTCAGATTCCTAGATCTGTGTGTTCTCAGTACATTTCTAAACTTAAAACATTCCCGTAAGTACACTTAAAACACCTGTAGTGGAACCTTACAGGTACCTTTTAAGTAAAATCTAACTAAAGAACGCTTTATGAATTTAATAAAGTAAGAAGTTAATTGATGAACTACTGACAGTGTAAAGCACCAGAAAATAAAAGATATAGCTTTTAGGAATTCCCCAATGTATTCATACTGCCAGATCAGTGATAAACTTGTACTTGTCTCCAAACTTTGGGGTTTAAAACTGGTTGTCTGTGTCTTGTTCTTATGAAAGGAGGCAGTAGTTTTCCAAACTCAGATATAGACTTAAATCCAAAATACTAAAAAGGGATTTTTAGATCACAGCAGAAATTCAAATCCTCCTGGAGTTTATCTGTACTTTGTTGGTCATAGGACACGGAGAAGGTGAAAGGCTACAACATAGATTGAGAGCCTGTTGCTTTTAAAGACAGCCTTCTGGTTAATAACCAAAATAAACGTCTGAGGTCAGGGATGTTACTCCACATATACTGAGGAGGAACTCTAGAGTCAGACAGTAATTAATTTGCATGAGAATACTAGTGGTGAGCGGGTGCCAGGATGAGATTAAACGCAAGTGTTTATGACTCCAAAGTCCAGGGTCCATCCTTACGCTAGTGACTCCGTAAGGAGTTTAAAATGTAGTTTGTGTCGATTCTTCAGCACAGTTTATCCAATGCGATAATCCTTTTCAATACGCCAATTCTTTGCTAAGCCAGCAACAACTGCAATCATTATTACTTCTTTATACTTAATGTCCTTATCTTTCACCAAAGACCATGGAAACAGCAAAGCAGTGTAGCTGAGATCTTTCGAATGTGTTAAAATTCTGAAAACTGGTCCCGTTGTTGTATTGACGGTGGTGGTCGTGGGTTTGTATCCCCATCACAGACCTGTAGACAAGGTCCAAAAGACCCTGCAGCTCAGCTAATTTTCTCCAATTGTTCTTGTTCTTGTCTTATACAAAGCAATTTTTCTAGACAGAAAATGCAAGTAACTCCTAATATATCAAAATAAGAAAAGAGACATTTAGATTGTATGATAATTCAGGGTTTTCCTTTTTTCTTTTTTGTTTTTTTTTTCAGTTTGGGCAGTATGGACATTGTGTAACAACAATGTTGATTCTTTCAAACTGTGACCATGGGATTTTTTTTTTTGAGACAGATTCTCACTATGTTGCCTTCAGTAGAGTTGCCGTGGTGTCACAGCTCACAGCAACCTCAAACTCTTGGGCTTAGGCGATTCTCTTGCCTCAGCCTCCTGTAGCTGGGACTACAGGCACCCGCCACAACGCCCGGCTACATTTTGTTGCAGTTGTCATTGTTGTTTTTAGCTGGCCTGGGGCAGGTTCGAACCTGCCACCCTTGGTGCATATGGCGGGTGCCGTAACCACTGTGCTACGGGCGCCAAGCCCATGGGATGTTTTATTTGTTTGTGTCATCTGTGATTTCCTTCATCACTGCCTTATAGCTCTCCTTGTAAGGATCTTAAATTTCCTTAGTTAACTATATTCCTAGATACTTTATTTTCTCTACAGTGACTGTATATAGTATTGAGCTGAGTTCCTGATTCGACTGTAAGTTTGGCTCTTATTAGTTATATAGAAATCCTGCCGATTTGTGTATATTGATTTTGTGCCCTGAGACTTTGCTGAATTTATTTACCAATTCTAGGATACTTTGGGTGGAGTTTTTAGTGTTTTGTGGATAAAACATCCTATTATCAGCAGACAGGGAGAGTTTGCTCCTCTTTCCCAATGCTGCTGCCCCCCCCCCTTTTTTTTCTTGCCTTATTACTCTTACTAGGACTTCCTATCTACTGTTGAATAGAAAGGGGCTTTTTTTTTTTTTTGTCTAATTCTAGTTCTTAGGGGGAATGCTTTCAACTTTTCCCCATCCAGTGTGATGTTGACCGTAGACTTGTCATGTACAGCTTTTGTTATTTTGAGATATAGTCCTTCTATGTCTAGTTTGTTGAAGGCTTTATCATGAAAGGGTGCTAGATGTTATGGAATGCTTTTTCTGCGTCTATTGAGATGCTCGTATGGTCTTTGTTTCTACTTCTGTTTGTGTGGTCAGTCACATTTGTTAGTATATGTTGAACCAACAAAGCGTCCTTGGGAGGCACTACCCTTGTGCTGGAACGGCCAGGCTGCAAACACTGCAGAGGGCCAGCCAGCAGGGTGTCTCAGGCCCCTGTGGTCCCCTGTAGGTCTTTAAGAGGAAAGGTGTGCACCCTACTCTATGTGGAAGGCTGGGTGTGGTGGGCATACCAGCAGAGGAGAAGCAGGTGCTTCTACCAGCTCTGGCTCAGTTATCCCTTGGGACTCCCATGCTTTCATGTAGGATCTGCCACAGCTGGTCAGCAGCTGTGGGCAGGGCAGGGGTCGAGGATGAGAAGAGCCTGAATGATGAAGATCTGAAACTCGGTTCTCTTTGGTTTGAGGGGTGCTCCTGGCTTGTTGAAGTCTCTATGTCCTGAAGGCAGCCTTCCCTGAATGTCCAGGCTTTGTGATCACTCGGTTGCCCTGAAACCTAGCAGCTCCCCCGGGGCCACCACAAACTGGGCAGGAGTTGGACAGTGTTCATATGGGAAACAGTGATAAAACAGCCGAAGGGCTGAAACTCCCTGGGGAGGACAAAGGCACACTATTGATGGAAAAGCAGTCTGACACCTGTCACCTTGTCTTGGGGGATTTTTGAAAAGGAGCAACTCTGAGAACACTGGCAGCCCAGGGAGTCTTTCTCTTGAGACCTGATGGTTTGGGGACCGTCTGTGATGTGACTTATTAACAGCTGCCTTATATGTTTGGGAATGTCTCCTGGTGTGATACAGTTTTTCTTTTTTCCTATGTTGTGGACAATTATTTCACTTTGAGATTGGGCTTACATTAATTGAAGTATCAAAAATAACCTATTGAAGAGGTTAGCATGAGTCCCCTTGCTTAGTAATAGCAAGAGAAAGTGTGAGACTATCATGTTAGATAGTGGTTGGACACTAGACTAGAAAGCAGAGAACTTTAAATCTTACTCTCTGGGGCGGCACCTGTGGCTCAAAGGAGTAGGGCACTGGCCCCATATGCTGGAGGTGGCAGGTTCAAACCCAGCCCCAGCCAAAAACTGCAAAAAAGAAAAAAATAAATAAAAATAAATAAATAAAAACATATACATAGAAAAGAAAATAAATCTTACTCCCTTCTTATATGAATTTGCTGTGTGACTTTTTGTGTGACCAAGTTTTCAGACCTTTGTCTAAATTTCCCCGCCACAGAAGAAAATCATGAGTGTTCTATCTAATATGTCAGGTAGTTGAAAGGACTGAATCAGATTATACTATATATGAGATAGTATTTGAAAAATATGATTATATAACTATAAACAACTTTGAGTCACACTTGTGACAAGTAATGCTTTTATCATTTTACTGTGCTTTATATTTCTTTATTTTTTTTGGTTGACACGTTTAGCTTCTAGGTAAGCCACCAATTGCTTACCTGTGATATGTGCTAATGTGTTTTATGACCAAATGCCTCTTTGATGCATCGTAATAATGGCAAAGATTCTAGCATAGTATCCAACACATGGTGAAGTATTGAATGCATATTTGAATAAATTGTGTAAGGATACTTACAGGGTATGTCGTATGAGAATTAAATCTTTCAAATTGTCATATCTTTGCACATGTCTCACGTTTAATGTCATAGCTTGCCATCTGTACTTTGCCTACCGAAAATTATCTCCTTAGACCAGCGGTTCTCAACCTGTGGGTCGCGACCCCTTTGTAACAATGAAAATACATCGCAGCATTAGGAAGGGTGAGAACCACTGCCTTAGACCAAAATGTTAGTGTGAGGTTATAAATTATTTCTAATTTGGTTGTAAAATAAAAAATACTGCCACAAGTAAGGTTTGAGACAATCTATATCACACTTGATTATCCCCGTAGCATAAAGATTTGGGTGGGGGAGAAATCAACTGAGAAGCCAAAATGAAAGTGTATATATTTTTGCATGGCTATATGTTTTGCTAGGGACATACATAACTGTGATGTCTCATGTTCAGTAAAATTTTGCTGAGCTAGCTCCACAAATGTTAGTTATTGTATTTTTATTTCCTGATTTTATCCACATTGAAAAGTTTGAGGGAGAAATAATTATTAGTATATATAATTTTAATTTTGTTGAGTAGGAAACAGTCCTTATTTTGAGGCCTTGCAGTATATTTTTTTCTGGTTCTGAATTTTTGCATAATTTTTATAAGGGCTGGAGAAATACTCAACTGCTATAAAAAGACACTTTGAAAATATGCTCATTTTAAGCACAGGGTCATAGAATTATTATAATAATTTTTATTTTGATAGCTTTTGGTCTGTGATCTATGGGCACCAAAAATGAAAGAGAATTTTTATTAATAATTGGTTTAAAATATTCAGAAAGGTAAATGGAGTCAATTGTTTTTGAAGAGAGCTCTTTTGATAAGTTCTTACTAATTGGATTATTTCTTATTTTATTTTACTCTTCAATATAACAATTTAAAATTTAGAGTGAAAATCATCTATCTGAGATAATAACTTTGTTTTATGTTATGAAACTGTCTTATCTAAGGAAAAATGTTAAAAACATTGTCAAATAGAACTTAAATGTGCTAGTTTTTCTTCTGTTTTGTTATATCATCAATTTGAATACTTGTAGAAAAAAATCGACAGTAACAAGAACTACTAAAAAGAAAGGACAAAACCTTTTAATAGCTTCGGTCGAATTCCCCACTGTAATTTAAAATCAGTGAAAAAAATGCTTACTCTAAGCCAATTTTTCTAATATACAATTTGTTAGTGAAGAGATTAAATTATAAATGTCACATTTAATTTTAAACTAAAGAAAGAAAAAGGATTATAACAGAGAATATGCTCTTTTGTGAATGTCAATGTCAAGTGCAACTTGTTGAAGGTCTTTTGAAAAACAAAAAGGAAAGTACTTGTTGGGCATAAATTTCACTTGCCTAGAGTACCTACCAATTCCTGATACAGATGCCAAAGTATATTTTAATTATCACTATTTTAATGCAAGTTGACTCCTGGAATCTCCCTGTTTCTATTCTCAGTGGAAAGGAATGAACCTGTGCTACTATAAAATATAATGGATCCAAAGACTTTTAAGATCTGGATAGAAAATCATATTTTGCCTTTGAAGTTGGGTTTTACATTCTGTGATTCAGTGTGTATTGGTAACTTATTAGGAGTCTCTAGAGAGGTCTTTTTTCTCCTGAGTTCCTGTATCCTTCTCAAATATTGGCCTGCTGCCAGATGTTAGCCTGTTTATTTCTTGGCTTTTGGTGTATGATTATTTAAGGGGTTGACAGGGTTGATTTGTGTAAACCCCTTCCACAGTTCCTGGCGCACAGTCATCAGTTTATCTGAGGGTGATGAGTACATTTTCATTAGACAGATGGGGGAATGAGTGACAGATGTGTCAGATTTCTTAGTACAGAAGCATTAGTGGGGCTCCTACAGACAGATCATTGGGGCTTGCGCACAGTAATGTTTTAAGAATACATCTGGGCCATTCTTACCCCGTTATGTACTGGCTTATCATGAACATTGTCTAGAAACCTAAGAGTCTTCCAGGCCTGAGTCTAGAGGTGTTTGACATTTTAGGGACAAAAGAAAAAATCTAGAAGAATTAAGAAAATTCAAGAATAATGGGAATGAATATGAAAGATGTGTCTTAAAATTTTGAAATTAGAACAAAGAACTTTTATCACTATTGTTGAAAGGATTAATATTTGTTATCTCAGCATTTGTTATTACTGTTACCAACATTTTACTTCTTTGGTTTAGTAAAACTTCAAGTGATAGTGTGAGAAAGGAATGAGTTCCTGGCAGTTTAAAATAATCATTTGATACAGTGGATTCATAATGTTGGCAATGCTTTAGAAGTAGCCCACCCGCAGATCAGTGCAAGTCCCTTTGCCTTTGATGGTGTGCTGGGTGTCATTTTTAAATGTACTAAGTAAGGTGTTAACGTATGGCCATGGTGGGGTCAATTGGTTTAGTTCTACTTTATAGTAGCACTGGATGGAATGTTTCAGGAGACATTGTACCATCGTTATCTGCAGAGCTAAGAGTTTATTTTGCCAAATGCACCATAGAGAATTTAAGCAAAAAGTTTAGTTGCTTTCTATAACTTACCATTCCTTCCATAACTTTAATAAAAAAACTAGAACATAATTTAAGCACACAATTGTTACATATTATTTTCCTCTTTCAGTTTGTTCATTTAAGCAGGGGAACATGATAGGTAATTTCACTCATTGTAAAGCTTTGCCTTAGGTCATGGGGTTGGAGATGCTTTTATTATTTGCCAAGTAATTGCAGCACTTGAACAATAATGGTTTTATTAGTAATTGTCATAAACTATCATATTTAAAGTGAAAGTCTATACAGGCCGGAAGGTACAGGGATATACCTAAAAGGAAAAAGGATATACCTGGAAAGCATATACTAAAGATAGAAGCAGGAAAAAGTCTGTCTATGCAGGATAAATGGGACAAACCCATGCGTTTCATACTCCTTTTCATTTCCAAAATCTGATGCTGTGTTTGTAAATGATTTCTAATGTTAACTAATTTTTGAGAGTGGATTGATTCCGTTTTTAGTGTTTCCTGCTACTTGGCTTGCCTAAAAAATTCAAAGATAGTTGTGGCCCCCTTGTGGTGAAATGGTATAAATTTATCAAGATGGAAAAAAGCAATTTTTTTTTTTCTCTAAAGCAATATTCTTGACAATTCTAAGGCTATGGTTTAAAAATCATAAAACAGTCTGATAGGTACTAAAACATCAGTTGCTTATTTAATCAACCTAAGGTCAAACATCTAATTTTAATGTAAATAGATGATGTCAGACTTAATGTGAATAATGTCTAAATAATTATATTCTTTACCTTACTCTTTGTGACATATTACTTCAGATATATCATAAGGTAGTAAAAAAATATTGTTTTTATGAGGCTGAAGGTTAGTTATATATTACATTATACTTAAAACCTATTAAGATATGAAGATGTGAATAAAATGTATGTTTTTGATTGTCAAATCCTAACATTTTTATTAAAATAATAATCTAGTCCCTCACATAATTTTTCTCCTTATTAGAGAAAGCATTTTGAATCATGTCAGAGAGACTAGCATAAAGTAAATTTTTGAAGAAATTTTCTGCTTTGTTCAGTGTTTTATGTTCTATATAAAAGTCAAAGAAGTTTGTATCAAAAAGCATATATGTAAATATATTTCAGTACTTACAAGCAAAATAAGCAATTGCTCTTGTCACAGTTATGTTAAGTCATAATTTATCCTGAAAGAAAGTTTAATTTGAAGGTTGTATTCTACCTATGGAAACAACTTTATATATGTAGAAAAAATAATCAGAATTTGGGCCAATAGCTCTCTAAAATAGCATGCAAAATTATATAAGATTTTTTCGTGTATAAATTTTTCAATTTAAGATATGAAAACAGATGGTAGTGAAATAAGTAGGAATACATCCTGTTATGCAAATATAACTACTATCGTGAGTTGTTTTAGTGAAACAATTTATTTAGTTTTAATGTGATTGTAAGAGTGAGGGGAAAACAAAAGGCTTACATGGTATGTGCCATCTGATAGGTATTCAAAGGCTGTGTCAATGTGATATTATTATTTTTATCAGGTCCACTCTACTTGATCTCATGGGATAAACTTCTGTCTTCAAGGGGGAAATGGAAGAGCTAGCAGAAATTAAATGAATACTTCAATAAAGGTCACAAAGAACTTATCAGAGCTTTGCTAGATTAAAAAATATCTGTGAAGGCAAAACTAATTTCTAGTGTCAGGAGCTTGGGGGATGTTTACGGAATACTGGTAATTTCTGTATTTTGATGTGAGTGCATTGTATGAATATGTATACCTTGTTAAGGTTTATTATTACACACTTCTTGTATAGGCACTATTTTCCGTCAATAAACAAAAAAGAGAAACATAGTATTTGTGAACATATGTAGAATATTATAGAAATGTTTATGTTCCAAAAATATTTTGTATGTCAAAAGTTAAAAATACAGTTCCATGTAGAAATCACTATAAGATGCTTTATAATTCTTTCAATTAATGTAAGTTTTATGAAATTTTCTTTATAATGAACTGAATGTCTGGGAAAACAAAGCTGTCTTCCAAATGATCTGTTAATTGCTCTCAGGTCATGAGAAATTAGCTAATTGATTTTAAGTGTTTGAATCTTATTTATGATGTAGTAGGAACGACTTGAACTGTACTTTACTCTGAATCTATGAGATCTCAAGCAAGTCTTCACATTAGATTCTGAATTTGTCAAAATGGGATCAATTATTGCATACTTTGCAGCATTAAATTAGATGACACTTGAGTTTTTTTTAAATAAAAATTTTCTTTTTTCAAAACCTTTCCCCCAATGTTATCTCAATCTATTGTTGAAAATGGATGGATTTCCTGACTTGCTGGCAATACAAAAAAAAGCGAACATTTGTTACTTTAAAATATGCATCATTTTGTGAAAGCCTTAGCCACATGAGTCTATAATTTATACATGGTGATTATCAGTGTGGTGTGGGAATGAGCCAAATGAGGATACAGTATCCTCTTTGGGGTGCTATTTGGTTTTACATTTTGGTATTCTGTTTAAATTTGTATAACTGGCAAAATTATTTTAGAATGTATTTGAAAAACAAATATATGCCTACTCTTTGGCATTATATTCTTATTACTGAGTATATATTCTCAGAAAACAAAAGTAGGAAAAATATTAAAAAGCTACAAAGATAGACTAGTAAAAATACTGTAGTCTAAATGTCATGCAATAATAGTTAAGATTATAATTTATTCCACGGGTAGAATATTATATAATTTACAACCTAATATTGTGAAGTTTTTGCTACAATATGGACAGCGATTCATGGGGAGAAGTAAATTTTATAGACTATGACATACTTGCCATGACTTCAAAAATAAGTGGTAATACCATGGTTCCCGTTATTTATTGTAATTCTATATCTGAACAAAGACTTAACAAGAATTAGGAAAAAAATATAAACGTCTCTTGAGTTTTAATGATGCAATTTTGGGTGATAATCTTCCTTATATGTTGTATAATTTTTTTCTTTCCACTTGGGATGGATGAAATGAAGCTGGAAAGCAGATACTAAATGCAAGAACAGTTATTGTTTACAGAATTGAGTTGGTTTGGTATGGAGTTCTGTCTTTGCTTCTCTCCAAAATGTACCTTTGAAATTTGACCTGGACATCGCTTAGAATGGTAAATGTGAATTACTTAACACAGACAGTTAATGTACCAGCAAATATTAATATGCTGAGTCTCTGGAAACTTCTGGGGTTGGTGACTCTCTGTGTTTCCGATTGCTCCTTTTTGCTCCCTGCTCTAGTGACATTCACACTAGAGCAGAATTTCTCTCCATCCCTCCTTGGGCATTTATTCATTTGCTTGGGGAGCAATCTGTGTTCTCAGAACAGGTAAAGTGTAGACACTGGCTCTCTTTCCTCTCCTGGGTCAAGCTCTTTCCAGCTTCCCTAAAGGGCAGGTTCCCAGTGCTGAGCTCTATAGGTCCAGAAGCACAAACAACAAAAGGAGTGTCCCATCATCTCATTAAATGGACATTTCATGAGGAACATTTGCTGGCATGGCTTTTTGAGAATTCATTTATTCTGCAAACATGTAGCCAGAGGCTTCCGTGTACCACAGGGACACGTGGCAGAATGTAAAGATGAATTTGACTTGGTACCTGCCTCAAGCAGCATAGATAAAGGAGAAGTTTGTCCTGCTTTGTTCAAGCCTTCCTAAAATTTAAGCTTCTTCTTTCTCTATTTATTCTACATAAAAAGAAAGCCAAAGATGCTTTTCTTATCCTTTGTGTGTGTTGTGTATGTATGTATATTTCCAGTAGATGTAAATTACTTTTTACATAAGCTAGTCTGTATATTTCTAGAAGCAATAAAAATGGCATAATATCTGCAGTGTTTATTTTTTTTGTAAAATAAAAAAATGTATTACAATCATTTAAAATAGCCTAACCAGGGAAGAAAATACAACATCCAGGTTGCACCTATTTCTTCTTGAGTTTTATCCGAGCACTAATACATGATTCTCATGATTTTTTTTAATGAAAGAATAGTTTTTATATCTATCAAAGTGCTATGCTTCTGTAATTCTACTCTGAAGATACATTTTTGGTAGAAATATATAAATCGCCAAAAGACATATACTAAAATATTTATAACATCACTATTTTTATTAGCCCCAAACAAAAAACAACATGCTGTCCATCAACAGTAAAATGAAAACATACATTGCGGTGTCTTCTGCGGGTGCACTGGAGTGTCACATGGCAGTGAAAACCTGTCCTTACCAGGACAAAACTGAAACATGATAATGATTGAAAGAAGCTCGATACCAATGTCCATACTCTTCTCTGATGCCATTTCCATAAAGTGTACAGCAGGCCCCTACCCTGTTTTGTTAGACACCAGCACAGTGGTCACCCTTTTGGGGAAGGCTGCTGTGCGCAGAAGAGAACACAATGGAAGGCTTCTAGTTACATCCTATTCTTCACCTGGGTGCTTTTTACACAAGTGTGTGCAGTTGGTAAAAAGTCAGCAACTTTTTTTTTTTTTTTTGAGGTAGCGTCTCACTTCGTCACCCTGGGTAGAGTACCTGGCTCACAGCAACCTCAAACTCTTGGGCTCGAGCGATTCTCTTGCCTCCGCCTCCCAAGTGCCTACAGGTGCCAGCTACAATGGCCAGCTATTTTTAGACAGAGGGTCTTTTTCTTGCTCAGGCTGGTCTGGAACTCCTGAGCTCAGGCAATCCACCTGCCTTGGCCTCCCAGAGTGCTGGGATTACAGGCGCGAGGCACCTGCGTCCAGCTAGAAAAGTCACCGAGTTTTACATGCAATGTTAAATGTACTTTTATATTTAGCTATTATACTTCAATATTGAGGTTAAAATTAAAATGAACAGTTTAAGTGAAAGAGATGAAAAAATATAACAGGAAATGGGGCTGTGCTTTTAAAAACATGCTTCTTATTCACCTAAATCTTTGTGGATATTATAAAGACCATGTCTGTTACAGCAGACAGGTGATTTACTCAAAGCTTCACACTGCAGCCATGGTCACTTCTCACTTGCATTTGGCAGAAACTTAAAAGTCAAGCATGGGGGTGGGAAAACTTTATAGTGAAGAAAAACAAACAAACAAAGGCTTTACTTGTGTTCTGACTGGAGATTGTTGGGGCGAGGAGATGAGTTGAACTGGATGGAAGGGCCATCATCTGTGGTCGCTCTGGGCACCATGACTGCTTTCTCTGCTTGATCTTGAGTCGGAAGCAGGGGAGAAAAAAACAGAAGAAAGTTTAGCAATCTCTAACCAAGATCTAACGGTGCTGTGCGAACGGCTGCAGTGGTTTGTCTCCCAAGGTTGGCTTTTGTGTAATTTTGGGGTCAGAGATTGATAGGTTTGGATGTTTTGCCCCTCTGAGTCCCATGTTTAAATCTGAACCCTACTGTTGAATATGGGGCCTGGGAGGAGGTGAGTGGGTCATGAGGGCAGATCCCTAAGGATGGCTTGGGGTCCTCCCCGTAATGATGAGTGAGTCCCCACTATGTTTGTTCCCATGAGAACTGGTTGTTTAGACGAGTCTGCCACTTGCTTGCAGTTTCCATAGGTCGGGAATGTAGCATGACCTGGGTGGGCCTTTTGCTCAGAATCACTGCTGGGGAGTGTCTTGTCATCTTATTTGAGGTTTGCAGTCCTCTCTCAGGTTCATGTGTTGGCAGAATTCATTTGTATGCAGCTGAACAACTCAGGGAGGCTTACTTCTGAAAAGTCAGTAGGAGAAATCTCTGTTATATCTGCTTTCTGACTATCAGACCCTCTTTTAAAGCACTCATAAGATTTGGTCTGGCCCGCCCCAGATAACTACTTTGATATTAACTAACTCCAGATCAGCTGATTGGGAATCTCAATTACATCTGCAGATGCCCTGGAAGGTAACATGAGCCATAGCCAGCATGCTGACTGGCTCCACCCCCACTCTAGGGGTGGGGAATATACAGGACATGAACCCCAGACGGAGGGAACCTTGGGGTCCATCATAGAATTCTGCCTTCCACAGACCAGAATTCGTTTAGAGGCAAATCCAACTAAAATTGAAAAAAAGTCTTTCTTTATCCTATTTAGTTCGAATATTCACTGTAATAAAGACGTGTTTGTGTACTGTGTACTGGGGTACTAGCACATATAACATACAGAATATTCACCATTGTTTCTTTCTAAAATTAAATACAAAATCCAAATTCAAAATTCTGTGGCTTCCAGGTTTTAAATTAAGCTTTGTAGACTTGGATTAACTCGTGAGTTGAAGCAGTTTTAATCAAGTCCACAGTAATTGCTCTTAACTATTGCTGGGGCTGCCCAACTTGTGTTCTGTGGGCTGCATGTAGATTATTTGAGGACTGTTTTGCTTATCTGCAGTGTCGCAACAAGTATGGATGGATCTTTTTTCTTTTCTTTTCTTTCTTTTTTTTTTTTTTTCTGCTTATCATCTTCCATTGGTGTTTGCCTATTCAATGTGTGGCCCAAGATAACTCTTGTTCTTCAAATATGTGGCAGAAAAGAAAAAAGGTTACACGCCCCTGTTAGGCTATACTGCTATCAAGTGATATTTTTATTAAGAAATATTAGTCTAATGAAATTTCCTGCTTCATTGTAGGGACATGAGTATCCAAAGAACCCAAACTAGTCACTGTCATTGGTAGGTCTGTAATTTCAGGCGTGGAAGACTTTTTCAAGGCTTTGCTGGACTAATCAACAATCTAATAGGTGACTATTTCATTTTCTCAGGGCTTAAAACTTATATTAGAGTCTTTCCCTAACTCAATACCAAATTCTCAACTTTGTCATTTACATAATTTATTTTATTTTTCCTTTAAGAAGATCGGTTATACTGTGTATCTACCTCTTAAAATCCTTTTTCTGTTCTCTGTGAGCAATTTAAGATAATAACAGTCGTTTCAGCTGATTCATTTTCAACTTCTCCCAGCCTGTGTCGTGTTCTTTCAGGCTGAGATTCTTGAACTCATTTAAAATGAATAAATTTGCTCTCCCTTACATAGTGGGCATTGGGTACAATTTTATTATATATTTTTAATTTTTAATGTCCTAGAGTCTATATTGACCTCATAACAACACCTTCCAGTTTTACTAATCTGTATCAGGATCTTTCAAAAAGATATTTCAAAGTAATCAGTACCAAGACAGCATACATTTGTTCACTGTCCTTGTGTAAATAAGAATTCTAGTATTTTCTGTATTTTATATAATGCAAGGGTAGAGCCTTTTAAAATAGTCTCTATACTATGAGTTAAACTGGGTGCAGTGCATGACTCAACTTATTTCTTCTTTTAGAAGGAAATGTTGAAAGTATCTACTAGACAAAAATATATATGGTATATAATATATCCTTTAATTGAAGGGTGTAGAAAAAGCAATTGGCTAACATCTTTTTCTGGTCTAACATTGTAGGCTCAAGCTTTTCTGAATCCCATGGTATTTATTTCTTGCTCCTTTAAGATATTAATTGCTTTTTTTCATCCATGGATCTGTTTTAATTTCTAACATACTGGATGCTTTCAACAAAGTGCTCCATCCTTTTCTCTATCAGGAAGCCTGCTCCTAATAGGAGTTCTGTATTTCAATTGCTTTTTAATCGATTCCTCTGAAGAGCTGGTACGCTGGTAGAATGACAAATGTCTCAGAGCCTGCTCACCTGTCTGAGACGTTAAATCAGTTCTTCCCCTTCTCTACAAAGGATAGGTAACAGGAAAAGTATTCATCGCAGAAGGGAGGTGTAGGTCATAATTGCTTACCTCATCTAAAATGTAGTTTCAGTTCAATCTTTTTCTTGACGGGTTGTTGTGAGGACAAATGGGAAAATATATGAAATGCCTCGCGGGGTTGAGTAAGCCCTCGACTCTGGCTGCAGAGCAGCAGAAGTGGCTATGGTTGTTCTGTTGGTACATTTTGATGTTATGACGTTTTCAAATCAATAAAAATCAATGAGTCTTTGGTTTAAGAAAGTTACTTTGCCATAAATGAGGTGGGTATGCACCTGTGCTTTGCCAAAGATCTTTAAGAAGGATTGACAAACCTAATAAGCCAACTTAACAATTATCCAACACACAATTTTTAAAAATGATTTTATATTTGTGATTAAAAGAATTAAGTACAATTATGCTAGGCTTTCCAACATGGACTTTATATTTTGGAATTGGTATTATTTTAAATAAAGAATAGACTACTATTATTTTAATAGCATTTAGTTTCTCTACTGGCCTTAAGTCCTACCCTAGCTCTACGTTTGCGTTAAAAAACCTGATTGATATGCTTGGATACTCTGTTAAGTGCGTCACTGGTACCAATTTTAGAAATTCTCTTATTTCAGGCCAGGTGCAGAAAGTTGCTCACACCTATAATCCCAGAATTTGAGAGGCTGAGAAAAGATGATTGCCCAAGGACAGGAGTTTAAGACTGGCCTGGGCAAGTAAGTGTTACCCTGTCTGTGCAAACTATAAGAAAAATTAGCTGGGCTTGTGATGTAGCCTGTAGCTCTCGCCACTCATGAGGCTGAGGCAGAAGGATCACTTGAGCTTAGAATTCAGGGCTACAGTGACCTATGATCATACCACTGCATGACAGCCTGGAAAAAAAAATCTCCTATTTTTAAAAAAGAATAAGAATCAGAAGCAATATATCTTTTCCCTAAACAAATTATGAAGCCAGCGATTTTAAACCTACTGTCTAGTACGAGATGGACAGACATTTCTCTATGTAGTAGGATTCCTATCACCCTCTGAAAAGGCTTGTATACAGGCTGGGTAGGATGATGTCACCTAAAATCCCAGCTCTTTGGGAGGCCAACGCAGGAGGCCTTTAGAGGCCAGGAGTTTGAGATCAGGCTGGGAACAGAGGAAGCCATTGTGTCTATAAGAAAACCAAACAAATGACAATAAAGTGTGTGTGTGTGCAAAATAGAGAAATGTCATTTATATTAAATAGGCTTTTTCTAAATCTGTGTTGAGTCATGGATTGCCTTGAAAAATTGATATAAGATATGAAACTTTTCCAAGTAAAATTAATATTAAATTTCTACATAAAGTTTTGCATAGGTTTGTAAAGATTATGAAATCCTTGAATCCTTCTAGTAAGTGGTTCAAGAATCTCAGGTTTAATACCCTAATTCAATGAACTGGAATTGGAAGAAAGATATAGATGATTAGATTAATTATATGCAAAGTCTATTGAAAAAACATCAAATTATAATCATTCATCTACTTGCCTATTGTCAGGGCAATAAACACAGTTCCTAGTCCTAATTTACCAATTTCTCTCCTTATTTACTTGCTGCCTCCAGAGAGATTTAATTTCCTGATCAGCAGGGCCTAAAGAATGTACTCCTTGTTGAATAAATACTTCTGTTCATATTTCTTATTGTTACTTGTATTGTTCCTGGTATTCTATCATTTTAGCTTATTTTCTAAGTTTCAGCCTTTTCTCATCAAAATAGTAAGATTCCACAGATAAAAATTAGTGTGTAAATGAGAAAACACTTAAAAAATGTAAGAGAGAAAGAATAATTGTTCACGTCATTCTAAGTATCACTGTTATATCATGAATCACTAAATAGTTGATTCATTTTTGGTCAATTGGGTGATCTAATGAGGCATGAAATTCATGCCTCATTAGTGATCTAAATTTGTTTTCCGGCAGTGGGACATTCCAACTTAGGTCTGAATTTCTCGTCTAGACAGGAGCAGAAATTTCATCTGTCATTGCACATTTTAGCTTTGCTGAGGCGAAGACCCAGATGCCGTGTGGAGAGACGTGTGGCCTGGGGGTGAGTAGACAGCCACTACCTGAGTGATGAAGTGAGGCAGTTCGCAGGGTTCCCATTCAGACAGGGAGCTACACCTCCCCAGACCTGTGTGAACTCTCCAGTGTCAGCTGACTAAGAAGGAGCTTCTGTCTTATTTCTTACCCTCCTAACATGACAGGAAAAAAGGCCCTTTGATTTGTAACAAATCATTTAACACATGGTAACAGTAGATCAAAAAGATTCTGTGAACTTTAGAAGAAAAGGAATGTTGTGAGGAGACCAGAATTTTTAATCATGAGATTGTTTTTGGAAATTAATATGTTGACTCATCTAGACTCTGGAATCAGAGGAGCCTGAGTTCAATCCCGGACTCTGACATTGACTGTGTTGGAGTTTGTTACTTCTTTGACTCCCGGTTTTTTTAACTGCCAGGTGGGTTCAGTGTTTATACCTGTAAGTTTGTATGGAGGCCAAATTAGTTAGCTCCTGGTTTGTACAACCAGTACAGTAAACACTAAAGTGAGCACTACATAAATCCTAGCTACTTTAAAATAGTTTTTCATTTGATATGATCTCCTGTGGTCTAATAATTGTACAGCATGCTACCTGGGGTTTTAGGAGTTATTATCAACAATAGGTAAGTTCATTCAGCACATATTTTTGAGGGTCCACTCTGTGCTGGACATGGCCTCAGACCCTGAGCAAGTAGCAGAGTGGGGTGGGGAAGAGAGAGGCAGTTAGGGTGCGTTGGTAAGTAAATGTGTGAGCAGAACCTCCAAGTAAGATAAGAGAAGTGAAGCAAAAGGCCTTCCAGGCAGGGGGTCTTTGGATGCAGCTCCGAGGCTGGAGCATGGCAGGTGTGTTCAGGAAGCATGGGTGGCCGGTGTGGTATTAGAGCAGCAGGGATGTCAGGTTGGGAGGTGAAATTGGAGCGGGGTGGGGGCTCACGTCAGCCCTGACAGGCCAGGCCAAAGAAAGCCGTCAGGTGGTCTCAGGCAGGAGAGTGGCGCGTCCAATGTACATTTGAAGAATGTGAATCACGATGTGTGGAGAATGGGGTGACAGGTGTGGAATCAGAAAGGCTGTTTAGAAGGTACTGTGGTGGTTCAAGTTAGAAATGATGGCATATTGGACTGGTCAGAGGGTGTTAAAAATAAAAAAAAGGCCTCATACATCTTCTGAACTGTGAGTTAGATGTTGGAAAGGAGTCTTCTCTGGTCCATTCGACAGTCTTAAACAGGGCATACGAATTCCATTGAGAAGTCTGATTTCCCAGGGTCGTGCAGCTGAGGGGCCAGTGCACTATGGACGCTGTCTGTGTTTCCTATTTTCTCCAGCCAAATATAGAAGAGAAAAGACAAATATATATGCCTCCAAAAAAGTAAACTTTTTTCTTTTTTTAAAAAAAATAACATTTTCAACTTTAGTAAATAACCTGATGGAAAGAGGTTGTAAGGTTAGCAGATTGAGAGAAATGGGAGAGTAGGTTGGATAGCATGTCTAGGAATCTTTATGTTGGAGATCCAAAACATTGAAAGAACAAAACTTCTTTTAGAAGAAGCATAACAGAGATTTTGCAGTAAAACACTAGAAGCAAAATACATAAAGAAAAAACTAACAACTCAAAATTCTAGGAAAAAAAACTTTCCAATTTATTTTGATATTTATTTATTCATTCAACAAACATTTTTTAATAATTATTTGGTACCTACTATGTGGTAGATACTGTATTTGATGCTTGGAATAAGAAAATGAATGAGACGTGCTCCCTGCCTTCAAGAGCTTACTTTTGCAATAAATGATCAGAGCCTGTAGGAAAGGGAAGATAAAGTGTTCTGTTAGTGAGTAGAAAGCAGTGAGCACTTATGTGTCTTGAGGATGACAAGTCATCAAAGAGGAGAAAGCATTTGTGATCCGTCACCCCTTCTGTTGCCAGTAAAAAGTTTACTTGATCCATTCAGTAAAACACCTTTCATTCTTCATTCAGTAAAGCACCTTTCATTCTTCATTGGCTCCCAACATTCTTGGACCCAAGAAGACTTCCTTGTGATTCAAACTACAGATTCTGCTCTGAATCTCTGTATGCAGGTATTTTAACACAAGTACATAGGACTGCAGTTACAAGTAGATAGGTAAATCATCTGTAGTTTTGGATAATTTTTATTATAAACCAGGTCTCAACTCACCATGGATCAGATCAGCCTCTAGTCATTATTCTCTGGAAAATTTCTTCCTAAAATCTCCTTCCTGGCTGAGCACTACCATGTGTCTGCCACACAGTGGTGACTGTCTTTGCTCTCCCACCGTCTGCTCTTTTCTCTTTGAATTGTGTTGTGTATTTGGGCTGCTTCTTTGGATTCTGTGAGCAAGAGATCTGCTATGCTCCGGCCTCCTCCAGAATCCTCATTTTGCTTTTTTTTTTTTTAGACAATATCTTGCTCAGTTGCACGGACTAAAGGGTGGGCATCAGAGCACACTGCAACCTCAAACGTTTGAGCTCCAATGATCCTTCTTCTTAGCCTACTGGCTAATGTTTTGAAACTTTTTATTTTGTATAGTTAGGGTCTTGCTATTGCCTAGGCTGGTCTCAAACTCTGGGTCACAAGTGATCCTCGGGCCTCAGCCTCCCTGTCCCAAAGTGCTGGGACTACAGGCATGAGCCACCAAGCCCAAATTCATTTTGTTCATTTTTCAAAACAATATTCTCCCTAAAGGAATGTGTCCTACTTTTGAGTAGAGGATAGGGTTTCTCATGTCCTGTTAAAACCTTTGGCATTGTAGATTAAGAAGAAGCTCTTGTTTTCATTTTTATTACAGTTGACGGGCCTTTTTCCTCCTCAAAACTGCTCAGCTTTTCAGCCTGCAAGAGGTTCTGAGATTTTTTTTTTTTTTTTACAAACTCATAGTTATGGTGATTATTTACCCAAACAACAATTTTATAAAAAGTATCATATAACTTGTCTTGAAGTCATTGAATGTGCTGTGAGAATTTGCAGTATTTTTCTAACATTGAACTGATTTAACAATTTTCCAGATTCCATGTTATGCTAAACCATAATAAATTTAAGAAAATTCTATTTCTTAGAATCTTTCACAAAAGATTTCCCATAAAGGGTACTGAAATGTTTCTTTGTTTTCAATCTACACTCTCATCATTTTTTATAAAACCCAGTTAGTTTTGATTGAAATATATCAATAGTTGTATCATAGGGTTGTTTTAGTAAAAGAATCACTAACTAGTAAATTAAAATTTGTAATATAACATAGGATTAACAGGTAAAAATCACATACACAAAAGCTTTTTGGAGTCCTTAACGATTTTTAGAAGTGGAAGTCATGAGTCCAAAATATTTGAGAAATGTTGGTGGAATAAAAATGTTATCCATGACTTAAAGATGTACACTGATTTCAACCGAACACAGTAAAAATCCATCTTGTTCGGGTAGTTAATTTTTTGAAGTATCTTCACCTTGATATGTGAATGTAAAATCTGCATCTTGTAGATGACTGTCCTATTGATTTCCATCAGACTCGTGTAATGAAGTTCTCAAAAGTATTTTACTTTCACACTCTCCTTTGTATTGATTGATAGCAGATGTCTGAAATATTTCCTAGATGTTAACAGTTATTGACAAGCTTAATGGTATTCTGTGCGTCCTCTTGTGAGCAGTAGAAAGAAAGGATCGCTACTCCTAATCTTCTGTGAGCTTTTAATTAATGACTGTGACTTCTGCTCTTGTAAAAAGCCATGCTTTCTATTTTTAAACAGCAAGCCAAACCGATTAACAAACCTAATATGATCTGTATATCATGAACAGAATAATAATTTTATAAAAATTATTAATATAAAATGTATTGGCAACCTGTCTATGTACAACACATTTTTCATGAACATTTAAATGTTCTCTTCAAAGTAAGATAAAATTGAAGTATAAACCACAAATTAGAAATTTGGTTAGATATTTTATAACTAAAACATGGTTGGAATTTAAGGATTGATTGTGTAATTTTTAATTAAGCATGCACAGATTCAACGTTAATTTGTTGGTTGTTTAGTTTCTCATGCCTGTATTCCTAGCACTCTGGGAGGACGAGGCAGGAGGGTCTCTTGAGTGTGACAGTTTCAGACCAGCCTGAGCAAAGTATCGCTACTAAAAATAGACAATGTAGCCAGGCCTGGTGGTGCACACCTTTAGTGCTATCCAGCTACAAAGCAGCAATGACAAATAAAAATTACTTCTTTCACTTTTCTGATAGTTTTGTAGTTTATTTTTAGAAAGTAGAAAATAGGTCTTTGTTATTCAAATAAAGTGACAGTCCTTTGAAAATATTCTTGAAATGATTAAAACATGACAATGCCACCTACACTGTTGTTTAAAAATAAATACAATAGATAAGGGATAGTCTTTTGGTTTTTATAAACACATACACACGCACACACACACGTAGGTACGTGTTTATTTTGATATCAGGTCTTGCTCTGTTACACTGGCTAGAGTGCAGGGGTGTTATCATTGTTCACCACAGTCTCACACTCATGGGCCCAGTCCATCTCTTGAGTCTGCCTCCCAAAGTGCTGAGATTACAGGTGTGAGTCACTGCACTTCACTTCATTGTAATATATCACACATTACATAAATAGCCAACAAAAAATTAAATAGCTTCTGTAGCTAATGAAAATTTGTTAGCATTGAAAGCAGAATTGTAGAGTTAGAAAGATAGATCATGATGCCTTCATTGAAGTGATGAAGAAAGAACTGAAAAGCGGTTTTTAAAATGAAGGATTAATCTTCCTTTTGAATTTGAATTTTTATCCCTGCAACTATATTCTGAGTTTTAATAAATTTACATTTATATTTGCTTTTATTTTAAATTAATAAGTTAAGCCTGTGCTTATTACGATGATGAAAATAATATTTTTTTGGTGAAAAAATGAATATGAATATTGGTAGAGTTTGAGTTTGGGCAATAGTATAAGAATTTCAGTAAAACTACTGAAGACAAATTTCCGGCTACTATTTCATTTTAAAATAATTTTTTTTGGTTGACTTTGGAAATAAGAATTTATATGAGCCTGGCTCATGTGAAAGACATAGTCTTTGTCCTGATGTTAAAAAAAAAAAAAAAGCAGGATGTACCAAACATTAATGTACCATGAAGAAAAGGCTTAATATAAAAGAAGAAATAAAAGAAGAAATCGTGCTCAAGAAGGAGTATAATATGATTAAAAATTATCCCGATTAACTTTCTTTTATTTATTCCTTATACCTTCAGGATGCTATCACCGTGTTTATAACTTGCAGTTAATTCAAAGTATATTGTTTTAAGGGTTCAGAAAAAGGTGCTCGAGAGGAGCATATTTTTAAAAAAATTACTTATAATTTAGGCTAGACAGAAAGATGATATGAGTAAAAAAACCCTGAGCTGGGCAGCCCCTGTGGCTCAGTGAGTAGGGCGCCAGACTCATATACGAAGGGTGGCAGGTTCAAACCCGGCCCCGGCCAAACTGCAAGAAAAAAAAGAATATCCTGAGCTTCTGTCATTAATAGAGATGGTAAAGATATACTCTACTGTTATTACTCTTTCTAGAAAGATTTCCTTTGTGTGGTGAGAAATTGAAACAATATAGGAATATTTGGAAACAAAAAGATGATTGAATCCTGGGAGCAGAAAGGAGAAAGAGAAGCTGCCTATTATCTTAAAAATATGTAAGAACAGGGGTGGCGCCTGTGGTTCAGTGAGTAGGGCGCCAGCCCCATATGCCAGAGGTGGCGGGTTCAAACCAGCCCCAGCCAAAAAAAAAAAACCTGCAAAACCAAAAAAATATGTAAGAACAGAAATTCCACACAGCGGTGCTTTGCCAAGACTCACTTTTGTTCAAGACATAGAAATAGTTGGCTAATCTCTGTTGTCATAGGCTCTCACTTACGATTTCCTTATGACATCCCCATTGGATCATTTTAGAATTAAAAACCTCTCATGTTGATCCTGAACATGTATAAAAAACTATTTCTACCACAGTGTTTATTTGTGACGTGCTTTTCTCCATACATTTGACTGTTTCCCAGTCTCTATGTAAAGAAAGAAGACTCACAGTTTTATACTTAGACAACATGACCAAGTGAAAAATGAATTAAGCAGAAAGATCTCAATTCGAAACAAAATCATTTTTTGACTAGTTATAATAAAATTATTTTCTAAGGCACAATTAAGACTTACTGTGTGTGTGTTATTTTTTTTTATTTTGCTGATACTTTTACATGCAGTATTAGACTAAATGCATCTGATTGTAAAAACAAGATACAAGAATTTTAGTAGAACTAATTAGAAAAACGTTCTTTTCTGTGTGAAGCAAATTCTGAATTTGAGTGCTTTGAGAAAATATTGCTGTCAAAGTCATTGTGGTATAAAAGAAGAAATCATGCTCAAGAAGGAATATAATGTGATTAAAAGACTATGAAAGAAATAGTAATTAAAATTATATTAAATGCCTAATGTATCAGGACACCATAAATAAATAAAAAAGTTGTCATAGAAATTTAAAAAATAGTTATAAAAGAACTCACACATCTATTACACTAGAACTTAATTATAAGCTTTATATTAGGACCATAATAGAAAGCAGGAGATCTGATCTTTTCACTACAAACATATCAAGAACCTGAGTCTCTGCATTTACATTTCACATTCCATAAGGATACATATAAGAGTTTTCAGAAACATGTTTCAATAATAAATTATATCCAACACATCATATAATTAAGTTCTAGTGTAATTTTTTAAAAAATAACTATTTTAGTTTATCATTCTATGTTTGTATTTTAGAAAATATTAGTCTAGAATACTGTTTAACAATTAGAATATTATACTCAGATTTCTTGTTTTAAATCCCAAATCTACCACATACTTGCTTGGGTACCTTAAATATATTAGATACAAATATATTTGATATTTTAAATGTATTAAAATGACTCCTTCTTCTTCATTTATGGACATAATGACATATTAGATTGAGATAATTTAGTCCCATGGGACATAAACAAAATCTTGTTTCAATTAAAAAAAATTATTAGAATAGTAACTCTGAATTGTGCAATTCAGACTAAGTTAAAAGCCTTATGCCAAAGGCTTTTATCAAGAGTTCAAATAATACTATCAGAACCTTGGCTCTGCTATTAACTGTGAAGGCTTTATTCCCCTGGTGGAAATTCCCTATGTTGAATAAAATATGGCATACAGTAATTCTAGGCTGTACATTCTACAAATGTTTGAATTGCAGGGGAAAAATGATAGGTCTCTTGTCCAGTGGTTCAGAATAAGTTTTGGATTGAATCTTAACCATTGTTCCTTGTTCAATTGCCAAATAAAATTTAGTGCACCACTTATACTTGAATTTCAGATAAACAGTGAATCATTTTTAAAAAGCGTGACCTAAACATTACAAAAAGGTATTCGATGTATATCCAAAATTCAAATTGAAGTACATATCTTAGTTTTTTATTTGCTAGATCTGGAAGCCCTTCTTGAGGTCCTTGTTTTTTCTTGTACCTATCATTCTGATCTAGATAAGAGATATTTGGTTAGTTTGTTAAATACCTTATTAAATAAACCAACTGAGAAAGTTCTAGAAGGATCAAGTTTAAAAATTAACAGTCATAGTTCTCTGGTATGAGAGAAACAGTCTCAGGTCCCCCCTCATGCAAAGGAAACCCTATTTTAGAGATAATTCAGGTGACATGAAAATTCAATGTTGTCACTGTATTTTCCAGAGCTATTTAATTTTTTATTACATTATTAAATAATTTAAATGATTGAATAATAATAAATTTAATGCTAAATTTATTAAATTAGTATAGCTATCACGTGCCAGAAATAGTGAACATAGTAGATGATGAATACTTGAAAGTTTCAAACTATTGCAGAATCAGCATAATTTTAAAGACAGGTTCTGTTCTGAACTAATTTTAATAAAGAAAACAATAATTACTTCCTCAATGCATTTATGCAACAGATATTTGTACAGTGCATACTGTTTGTTAGGCACTGTTCCTGGGGATCATAAATTTATCTACATTAGCATCTATGAAAAAATTGATTTTACATTTAATTTGAGAAATTGTGACTAACTTAGTGAATTCTGGTCTCTGCAGGAATTCTGGTAAATCGGACCATTTGCTTTAATGTCAGTCGCCCTTTTTAATTTTTAAAATTTAACGTGGTGATTTAAGAGTCACACTCAAATTAGGGATGTTTTTAGGTTGTGTTATAAGTGTTGGTGTGAAAGCACCAAAAATATGCTTTAGTTTGGTAATTTTCAGAAACAAAGAAGCAAGATTTGTTTGATTCACAGAGTGCAAAAATGTGGCACTGGATATAGAGGGAAAGAATTTGGCAACAGCAAAACATTTCACAACCTCCATTATTTCAAAAATAATGCATGTTTTTGTTTCTTTGACTATAAGAAAGCATTAGAGATGGAACTTTCCTGGCATATCTACAGCAACGAGCTCATTAGTGTTGGAATCTATCTCTTACAACTGTTGGGAACAAGGAAAGAAAAACCAATCTGTTTGTTCCCTGTTTCATATTCATGAGGGTGCTGATGAGGTGGTTTGATTGACACCCTTGGTATATGTTGTCTGCTTTCTTTAGAGCAAGCTGGGGGTTTTGGTTTACCTATCAGTCACTCACCCTTTGCTCCCAAGGCCTATTGTGGCTCTCTTTTCACTCACTAAATTGTGTTGTGATGAATTGCCCACTTGGGAATTTTTAGGACATCTTAATCCCAGTCTGACAGAAATCCCTTCGATAAATAAGCCACCAGCCCTTATGCCAAATGCAAGTGGATCAGTGGACATAGATTTATGACAGTTTTCACAGAATGAGAAGTGGGCACAGGGAATTGGCTGCCACCCTGAAATCCAGGAAAGATCTCCATACCCCAGGTTAATTTCCCCAGATATGTTTGGTTGAAATGTACTCTGCAGGTTTTTCATAAAAGCTGTGTGTTTGTTTGTGTGGGAGAGAATTTGTGTATACTTCTGTGTGCAAATCTGTGATTGTTTCTCTGATGAAAAATATGGAAATTACATTTGTAATATAAAATCACTGGAGAGCACTTATATATATATATAGATTGGTGTTTTCTTTTAAAAATTAATTTCACTTGACAAAAAATTGTATCTGTTTATTGTGTATATGTTACTTTGAAATATAAACACACTGTGGAATGATTAAATCAAGCTCAGTAACCATATGCATTACTTCACATACTTAAGATTCATTTGAAGTAACAACACAAAGCTACTCTCAGCAATTTTCAAAAATGCAATCCCTTGTTAATGAAGATAGCTGCCATGTGTGTGATGCATCTCTTGAACTTATTCCTCTGAACTAAAATTGTGTGTAGTTGGGCTTTTCTCGGATAAATATAAACTGACAAAATTGGATAATGATGTGAATAGTGATAATTCTGATAAAATGAAGATAATTTAAAATCGTTTGCAATGGTTTTCAGCAATAACAGTGATAGAAGCAAATTTAAAGGTAGTGATATAAATAATAGATTTAGAATCTGAATAATAACGAGTCATTCATCTTAAGTGGTTTAATTTTTGTTTTTTCTCTCTTTATATATTTACTGAAAAATACATGGGGAGTTACTTGTAGATGTATTATCATTTTATATTTGAATCCAAGCTATTTGGACATAACCTGTGTGATACAGAAATAGTAAAAAAATACATTTGGAAAATTGAACCAATAGCCTGCTATATTTTAATATAAGTGATATAGATTTATGATAAATTATGAATCATATCAAGTCATTAATGCTATAAAGTATGAGCTCATGTCAAAATGGAATCTACAGTACTTCATATACATGAGATAGATGTATTATTCAGAACTTATATTACATACATATGCTTATTTATACGCACATATAATGCATATTTATTAAACATTTTAAAAGTAAATGATGTTTAAAGATCAAATCTAAAATTGAGTCATTTTTAGTAATTCTTGCATTATCATAATTAGACTGTGAATTCTCTCACTGTATTGCAGAAGCACCATTCTTTCCCTAAAGAGACTGCCACCTTTTCTTGCCCTTAAGGTATATGGCACAAGTTCACAGTAAATCGGAATGTGACATGTTCTTATTTGCCCTTAAAAGTTGGACAGCTTTATAAGTTTCTTAGGAGACCAAAAAATGATCTTTTAACTTAAGAAATGAGGAAAAGAATTTTTTATTTATGTGCACCCTATCTAACAATATACCATGCATGTTTTCCTAAGAAAGTGTGTGTGTGTGTGTGTGTGTGTAGAAACAGAGAAAACAATCCAATCTATGGAATGGAAAAATCTGTAATTTCCTGAATCCACAGAAGTTAATTTAATGGACATATCACTATTGCTGCCACTTAAACAAGAATAGATTTTTTTTTTTTCAGAGCAAACCCTTAAGAGATTATTAAAGTCCTAAGTACTTGCTTCTTTTCCTTCAGTTCTGGAGTTACCACCAGGTGTCTGACTGCCTAGCCTCATCTAGCCTCATTAAGGCTGTAACAGTACAAGGTCAAGGAGTAGAATTGCTTCTGGCCTGATAATTGAAAAAAACAGAGCCTCCAAATTAGTATACTTGTGTCCAAATTAGACAGTAATACATACAACCTTAAATCTTCTCCAATTGAACATGAAAAGTACAGCATAGGATAATTCTTAAATGAAACAAAATATTATAGTTAGGGGTGGCACTTGATACTTTAAAAAGCTCTTTTATTGTGACTGTTTCATTTGACCTAGCTGTGATTCTGAGAGGCTTGGGGACAGCTACTATTAAATGCATATTACAGAGGAATAAACTGAGACACAAAGGAGGGTAATTTGCCTAAGACCACAGCCCCACTATGGCACGAAGACCGGGTTTACTGAGTTCAGCCTGCTGCTCTGTTCCAACCCCTACCATCATATTCTCACCAGGGGTCAGGGGAGGCTGGCTGAACCAACATCATCTGGGAACACATCCCGAGGAGTTTTTAAACAATGTGAGGACGTCAACAAGTTCGATGAAAATATTTCAAACTGTATATAAAACTAGCACATTGTACCCCATGATTGCATTTATGTTTACAACCATGATTTAATTTAAAAAAATTAAAAAATAGGAAAAACCCCCCCAAATGTGAGGATGTTTGGATTGTCACAGTGAAAAGCTTCTGGCAGTTGGTGGGGCCAGGGATAGTCCCATATGATGAGGGCTTGTTCTGCCTCCAAATCCTGCCGTGCCTCTGTTAAGAACATTTACAATCACCAGATCTACCAGGCAGGGAAGTTTCTATAATTTTGTAAGTATGTTCAAATTTCATCCAATAAATATATTCCTTGTTTTCATTAGTAAGTCTCTGTGGTTTAAAAAATGATGTTTATTCGCTAAAGAGTATTATAAATGGAACTGTTCAATCATTAATGATTAATTATAATTTCTCATTCTTATTTTGGTTTTTAACTGTAACACATACACATAAAAGAACATTTATATCTTTCTACATACTTCAATGTACCCCATCAATTGTTATTATAAGTTGGTAATGTTAATATTGGAACAATAATTTTTATCCTCTTTTAAATTTGATATTCTGCTGGGATACCCAAATGCTCTGGTTACACCTACTATTCTGAGACCTAGGAAAGAAATAATAAGCTTCAGACATGCCTGAAGAAACAGAACAGAAACTCTTCTTTTGCAATTAAATTTGCATCTTTTATGGCATATTTTAAATATTTTATTTGGATGGAGCTAATTCTTTGATTTCCTAAGTATCTAAATGCTGAATTTTGTTTATTGGTTTTAGCAGTGGTAGTGTTGGTACCCCTTTATAAACTTGGGAATAAAATGAAATATACATAGTGGTTTCTTGTTGAGAGTTATTTGATGTAAGATAAATGTTTGAATTCATGGTTATGTATATTCACTTAATTTTTCTACTTCTCTCTTACATGGAATAGAATTTTTTAAAATTGATACATTTTTAAACACTTTTTCTATGTAAAAATGTAATCGTTGAACAACAACAAAACACACACACACACACATATTCATCAGCCAACAAAGAAGAAGTATGGCATAAATGCAGTTAGTTGATTCACATTGAACTTTTAAATTAGATTCCAGAAAGAATAGTTTGATATTTAATTCTAAAAATTCAAGAAAAAACTAAAATACATGTTCATGTCATCTTTGGTAAGTACACATTTTAAAGTCATGAATAATAGACATACCATAAACCTCAAAAACAAAATGCTTTTTGGGCATTTTGTTCTTAACCTCCAGCTAAAAGCATATTCAATGTGCTTTTTTTTTTCTTTTAACTTTTAATAGGTCGAGTTTTTACTAAGAATTTTTAAATTTGTGTGTTTATCAAAATGAGAAGGATTATGAAAGGCATATTAAATAATATCTAAATTACTTGAATGAATCAATTAAACTTGGCTCAGTCTTTTTAGTGGGAATTATTTGAGTGTATCCTACTTTGTAGTTAAGCTTTTACTACTTCAGAGTATCAACAATTATACAGTAAGTGGCTGAATTTAGCTTTGTGTAGATTTAAAAAAAACCTTAAATTGAGAAATCTCTCATTTGAATTAACATGTGCTATAGACACAATGGGTTCTATAGTATCTACATTCTTCTAGGATGTTATAGTAATGACTATTTGAGTCATAACTATTTTTGACCTAAAAATTTAGCTGATTTAGGAAGGAAAATTGGTATTAAAATTGTAATACATAGAATATACTAGTAACATTGGTTATCTTGAATATTGTGTCTTGGGTCTCTTAAATTGCAGAAGTCAAATGTCACTTAAATTTTAGAATTCAAATACAGTTTTTTTTTTCCTTTCTTAAAATGTGTATACATTTTTTGGCACCCTCTGTATATGCATATAGGCATGCGTGGGTCTGTTCTCTCTAATTAAAAAACAAAAATGGTGATTTTCTATAGTATGTCTGTCTTCTGTTGAGAATGGAAAGCCAGTGTGTGGTGTTCTAGTTATTGTTGAAACCTGCAAGCCTGGGAAAGAGCTTCACTAAGTCAGCAACAATACTTACTGGAAAAGGAATAAGTTCTAGTGGGTCCCCTGCTTCTTATCACTCTAGTAGGAGCAGACTTAATGAGCAGAAGGTTCTCCCAAGATTTCAAAATAAGCATTCATCACATATGCTTATATATAATATGCAAATGTAGATATATCTAAATTTTAATAAGTATACATAACATATATAAATCTGTGCTCTTTAATTACAGTATATAATTTGGGGGGAGCCAGCGTCGTTATTTTAGAGCAGGCCTTCTAGAAGCAGAGCCTGAAATTGACATTTTTGTTTGTTCTGAGAATACTCTCAGGAAAAAAAATGATAAGGGAGCCAGGCAAGATGGGTTATGGGATTGGCTAAGGAAGGATGTGGTTTCAGTTACAAGGTTCGTTTCACCCTGATCCCAGGAAGGATGCTTAGCATGAACTATACCACAAATTGAACTCACATCAGGGATGGAGTTGGCCTCTTGGGACTCAGCCTTTGGCTGTAGGCTGCATAGAGAAGGGCTGGGGACCAGGGAACCTGTGGCACCCCCTAGAGACAGTCTGGTCACGTGAGGGTCATTCTCCAGAGAAGGGACAGCTGTAAACTGGTGGTGACACTCACTGTAGCTGGTGGAGGAGTGTCCCTGGGCAGGCGAAGGGGCTCTGAGCAAAGACTATTGTCTAATAGTTTCACGTCACTTTTGATAATCTCTTAGTATTTACTAAGTGCTCTTGTGAGTCCGTGATGCTGCTCAAATTCTTGGGCATAGAATGTATTCTTTGAGGCATTTTTGTAGATGATTCTGGGTACATTCTCTAGTGATTAAAACAAATGTGACTAGAACCATGAGAACTGAAAGTAAATTTTCTATGTCTCAATTACTGAAATTCTGAGATTTCCTTGTACTGTTGAGCCCTTCTCTTTCTTCCTACCACTGGCCTTCCTGTATCACACGCTCCCTCAGCTTCTCCTTTGCTGTGCTGGGATCACAGTTTGCCTCTTTGCTCTCTGTCTTCCCAGTGAAGGTCTCCCTGCCCCCTGCCCAGCACCTCTCCCCGCCCAGTGGCGGCTCAGCCACAGCACCTCTCCCCGCCCAGTCTCTGCTGAGCCACAGCACCTCTCCCCGCCCAGTGGCCACTGAGCCACAGCACCTCTCCCAGAGAGGGGCACCTACTGCTCTTGCATCTGTATTTGTGGAGTGAGTGAATAAGAGGCACTGGAAAGTGAATAAAGTAACCTACTAGCAAAGACATTTGAATAATTAATAACCATGTACACTATGAGAATCTTCTAAAACTGTTTCATGAGAAATGTTGATGAAGTGCACATGTGTGTCATGCACACACAGCTTACATGAGTGCACATTTCCTTATTCCCCGGTCACAGGCACTCATGGTTCAAAAGCTACATACATCATTGCTTGTCTTTTATAACCTGCTTTACTTAGTTAAGCTAAACAGCTTCACATTTCTAAATCACTCTGTGCTTTCACACATATCATTTCTCCTGGAATGTCCTTTTGCATATTTAGTGTTTACACTCTTTTTTAGGACTGCATTATGTTCAGAAGTATGGAATGCTCTGTAATAGGGGATGCTCACAGACTGGCCACGTTTCATAACAAGAAGAAATACATGGAAGAATCAAAATAAAGCATCTTAAAAATTTTCAAAAAAGGAGTTAATAACGAACCAATAATGTTAAATACAATACTGTGGTGTAAGTTCAAAGCCATGTAAGTAAGGTACAGAACTCACATTCTTTATTCTTTAGGCAGAAAATAGAAATAGGCTAAATTCTAGGGCTCTATTTATTCTTTTTCAAGATAAACATATGCCTTTAAAATCAATGACTTAAAATAAGAAAATAAAAAATGATTTAAGGACAAAAATTTGAAAGATCCCATTATCTTATCACCCAAAGGTATAGCCTAATTAGTATTATGATGTAGAAATATGTATTTTATATCTGTCAAAATTATGTAAGTGGTACATGTATATAAGTATTCACATTAATAGTTCTGTTGGCTAGCCCTTTCTTTTTGCT
This sequence comes from Arctocebus calabarensis, assembly GCA_963573935.1. NCBI lineage: Eukaryota > Metazoa > Chordata > Mammalia > Primates > Lorisidae > Arctocebus > Arctocebus calabarensis. Next base: position 40,635 of record CAUYON010095852.1, read on the forward strand.
AAATACTAATTGGTTCTATAAGAAAAGAATATTGAACAGATATAAGTAATTCCTATATTATACTTTGCAGCGGGCTATGTAATATATATGTATATGTGTACGTTTAGACTTTTTTCCTATTGATGGAAAATAATAGTTGGTTTCCAACCTCGGGTAAGTTTGTTTCCTTATTCTTGGCCTTCATAAAATGAGGTCATGCAGTCTGTATTCTTTTTGGATCTTGTTTCATGAAGCGTAATGCTTCTGAGACTCATTTATGTGTTGTGTGTAACACTAACTTCTTCTTTATTAATGAGTATTAATCCATTATCTAAATCTACAACAGTTTACCTATTCTCATGCTAATATGCATTCATTTTTCTGATTTTTTTTTTTTTCTATAATGAATAGAAGTGAAACTTATTCTGTAAATCTTTTTGATGTGGACTTAGGCTTTTATTTTGCTGGGATGGGGGAATTTTATATCTAAAATTGGAATGGTGGATCATAAGATGGGAATATATGTGACTTCATAAAAAATACCCAGGAAAACTTGATTTGAAGGTATTTTTTTGTCAAAAAGAAGTGAATCAGTCTCTTGCTTCTCTGCTAAGGTAAAAAGAGCTAAAGATGAAGTTTTCAGAAGCAATTAGAATCTTTGCTCCAGTACACCAAAGTAACCTACGTTATTATCCCACAAAGCTAATGTAATTCATTACTGAATAAATGCTCTTAAGGTGAATTACTTCAAAACATTTCTTACATACTCCAGAGCCCCCAAATTTGTGTTCACTTATGATAAAATAAATCTAATTACTCTCACAGCATTAGTTGTAACATAATCTGAAAAGGCATTTTCTTTTTATTAATTGTCTAAAATATGCCCATTTCTTGCTCTTATTATAAGCCTTTATCACACATTGTATATTAAGACTATATGCACAGGCTCAGCGCCTGTGGCTCAATGGGCTAAGGCACCAGCCACGTACACCTGAGCTGGCGGGTTCAAATCCAGCCCGGCCCGCCAAACAACAATGACGGCTGCAACCAAAAATGTCCGGGCATTGTGGCGGGCGCCTGTAGTCCCAGCTACTTGGGAGGCAGAGGCAAGAGACTCGCTTGAGCCCAGGAATTGGAGGTCGCTGGGAGCTGTGATGCCACGGCACTCTATCCAAGGTGACAGCTTGAGGTTCTGTCACAAAAAAAAAAAAAAAAAAAAGACTATATGCACAAACTGAACACAAATAGAATCGTCGATACTTGTGTAGACTCATTAATACAAATAAACTAATAAATAAATGCAAGTTAGTGAAAGCAAAATAAATCTGTGAAAATAAAAATATGTAAATAATCCTCCCTCTTTGAACAATTTAATATCCCCGAGGATATGATGCTGTGGTTATTGCAACTATAAACTGGAATCACAAGTGTCTGGAAGAAAAGAGGTTTGCATATTTGCTTGTCTATGAAGACAGCGGCAAAGGCAATCCAAATTTTTCCTTGTAGACGTGAGGAAATTAGAATAAACATCACAACCTCCAATTTTCGGTGTTAAGCGAAACGCCTCACAAGGCCAGATTTTCTTAACAAATGGGGTGTATATACCTATGGTAATTCACACCCACAAAATCAATGACTCATTAGTTTTGAATGAAAAGATCTATCACAAACTCACTTTCACTGAAACAGCATAATATTAATGCAATGTAGGCTTAAAGTTTTATTAGATTTCCTTTCTATAATCCTTTTGTTTTCTTGATAGCAATCCAAAATGTAAGGGTGGTGTCCTCTTCAAAAAAAATTAAAACAACCTTAAATGTTCAATTTCAACATAAATTGAAGAGGTTGCTTGTGTTCTCATTCTCACGCAAAAGTAAGATGGCAACTCAGGCCCATCAAATGTGCTGCATAAAAGCAGATGCTAGGCTTTACGTTTTTCATGTTTACATGCATGGAACTGGAACATATATTCTTCTTAGCAAAGTTTCTCAAGAATGGAAGAAAAAGTATCCAATGTACTCAGCCCTACTATGAAGCTAATCTATAGCTTTCATATGAAGGGTAAAACCCAATTATAGCACAAGAATATGGGGAAAGGGGCAAGGGAGGGGAGGGGAGGGGGGAGGATGGGTGGAGGGAGGGTGATTGGTGGGATCACACCTACGGTGCATCTTAGAAGGGTACAGGTGAAACTTACTGAATGCAGAATATAAAGGTCTTAACACAATAAGTAAGAAAATGCCATGAAGGCTATGTTGACCAGTTTGATGAAAATATTTCAAATTGTGTATGAAGCCAGCACATGTGTCTCACGATTGCATTAATGTACACAGCTATGATTTAATAAAAAAAACAAAAAACAGATGCTAGGCTTTCCCCGCCAGAAAATCGGATTGAAGTGGTCCCGGTTCTTACCATGATATCAAGATATTTAGAAGATCCCTACCTCTCCCTGCTGTTTGGGAAGAATAACACTGCCTTAGACTCCATGAGTCCATTTTGCAGGTGGTGATGCCGAGGTGCAGAGAGGAGAAAGAACTTTCCCAGGATCCATGCAGAATGACTGTGGCCAAGCCCAAATACGAATGTAGACTTCTTGCACCCCACGGGCATGCCCTGCCCATCCTGCTGCTTCTTTCGGTGTCTACCCTCTTTGTGCCTTGGTTTCCTCCTTTGTAAAATGTGTGCTTTAGTAGTATTTGCTAGTAGAGTTGTGCCAATGAAATGAGATAATTATGCCTGTGGCGTGCGTAGCACAGAGGCTGGTTCACAGCACGTGATACCCGTTTATTGTTGTTGTTTTGTACTGAGATATAGAAATCAATGGGATTTCTAAGAAACTATGAGCTCATTGCAGACAGGGACTAGGATTGCGCTCTCTGTAACTTGGAATCCAGCCCAGAACCTGACATTTAATAGAAGATATTTTAACATGGAAGAAAAAAGGTGCTGCCCATCCCTTTCCTTTTATTCCAGCTAGGCATATATGTGTACTGTGTGTGCATAGCATACGTGTGTGTGATATATACATAAAGTCATGTAAATATATATCATATGTCATAATCTGCACATTTGTCAGTAAATGTCACAGGATAACAAGAAAAATTTAATATAATTAAAATCACATGGTACTATATATGTGTATATATAATTTTAAAGAGACAGTAGAAGGATACAATATGTAGCTGGATTTGTGAAGTATAATCAGTTTTAACAAAGCCTTAACGTTTCTTTAGTGCTTATAACACATACCCCTGCACTAAAAGTAATTTCTACCACACCATAAAAGGAACACTTGTCATGCATTGCTCAGCTCTGTATATTTGAAAATTGTATGCCTGTCCATTCTAGTCTCGGCAGTATAGCGCCTTACATTTTTGTGGTTATTTATGGTTTACATAGTTGAGCACATACATGATTTTAAACATGTTTAAAACATGATTCGTAATGTTCTTGAGTTAGAAAGATTAGTTTATCTGGTAACGTATTCTGCAGCACCAACAGCATGAGCTGTTAGACAGAGGATGATAGGATGGAATTACACATTTCATAAATCACCTTTCCTCCTTAGGGTTTGTTTTTGAACATTCCCACATAGCATCTTCTATCGCAGTAACAATGGTTCTAATTAATCGTTAATAAAGATTAATTTCTCTACAAATTTTAATCTCTAAGGAAGTAACCTATTTTATTCCCTGTGCTAAAATAATTGAGACTTTTCTTTGATAGTTAAATGCTAAAACTAGCCACAGTCTTTCTGTGACTGTTATAGTATTTTGATTTCTTTTTCTTTTTTTTTGGAGACAGAGTTGCCCTGAGTAGAGTGCTATGGCATCACAGCAACCTCAACCTTAACCTTGAGCTTAAGCAATCCTCTTGCCTCAGCCTCCCAGGGAGCTGGGACTCCAGGCTCCCACCACAATGCCCGGGCTATTTTTTTTGTTGCAGTTGTCATTGGTCATTAGAACCTGGGCTGGGTTCAAACCCACCAGCATCCGTGTATGTGGACAGTACCCAAAAATTCACCTAAGAAAAGGATATTTTTTCTTAAAATATTACTGGTGATTATAAAGTCTATTTATCTTCAGATAATGCCTTCACTCAATTAAAAAAAATATTATCTTAAACCTGCTTTTCTCCCACTGTCCCATATCCTCTTTCATTTTGTAGTACCCCATCTCTCTATTCAGATATTAAAAAAATCAGGTGAGAACTACCTAATTTCTTTTGCCCAGTCTATTCTCATCCTGAACTGTCTTCCTTTGTCTCCTTTATTTCTGACTCGTTTAAATTGGACTCTATTTTGTTTAAGTCTGATAATCTCTTGGATCTTTTGTCTGACTCTTTAATGACTTTGCTTCTCCCCATCAAGCATTTTTGCTTTTCTTTTTTTTTTTTCTTAAAGGTAAGCAAGTCTACAAACAGACCAACAAAGGGACCAGAAGATAAAACCATCTCTAGGCACAAATCGTCTCCATTCTCCCTCCTTACTATTTCTCGACTCTTTCCCCACATTATTATTTCTAATGCCCCTCTAACGATCCGGGATCTCATGTGGTAGCTACCTAACAGGAATCCCCGCCTCTGATAGGTCCCTCTGGTCTCACTTTCCAAGCATCCCTCATAGAATCCTTCAATGGCCTCATCTTCATGATGAAATCCAAACTTCATACCATAATAAAATGGTTGTGAATACAGCACTTTTCCTGTCTGGAAATTTTGGCCGTGTAAGTTGGACGTGAAAAATGGCTCCCACACCTGGTTAGGGCCTTAGCTAATTTCCTAATTTCAGACTATGTAGTAAAAAGCAAAATAGTTGATGGTGTTCAAAGTGTTGCCAACCAAAAGGTCTTGTTTGTAGATTACCAAAGTCCAGATTTCATGGATAGGTTCATTACTAGCTAGGGAAGGAATCACCATTGCCAAGTGACTACATTTAGAAATCTGTGGCGGGAGCATTCCTGTGGAATTTCTAAGACATCCCAGGAGACAGAGTCAACACTTGAATTCCTGCCCACTTACACACTTGAAATGATAACTCTCTGCAGCTATTATCCTGTCCTCCCTGCCTTCAAGTAATCATTAAGAGTTGTGGTAAGTGTGTAATGGTAGTCATAGAACAGCATATAAAAGCTTTGCAATTTGCTCTGGGTTTCCTATGCTGATCTAGGCCAAGCTATGAGAAGGTTGAAATGCTCAATTTGATGGAGATTTTGTTAGGCCATAGGATTTTTTTTTTTAAATACCTAATAATGATTAGAAAATTATAGAATCTGAAAGAGAGAATATCTTGGTTTAGGGACAGGAGATTTCACCTTGCAAAGAATGGTACTTACTTATACCTATAATGTCTTACAAGACCTATTTAGAAAAATTCGGTTGCAATAGTAAGCAAGATCTTTAAATAGAGTGTTTTTTTTCCTATTTATCAACATCTAGTCTCCTCTTTCTCCACCATTGCTCCAATCTCAATCCTATGTTTTATCAAATTACTTAGAACACCCTCCCTCACCGTCTTTGCTTGATTTTCTCCTATTTAATCCTAAGACACAGTTCAGAAGTTGCCTTTTTAATGGGACTTTCCCTAATACCACATCCCACTCCGTTTTACATTAGGGGTTCCCTTTTAAGTTGTTAAGGCCCCCTACTCCTTCACATCTCATCTCTCCTCAGCTCAGGTAGTGGTGGTTGATCTGAGACCCCTGGATTCTTCAGTGAAGGGACTCATTTTTGTTTTGTTTTGTTTTAAGCTGCATCCCTGGCAGCAGTTTCAATGTTTTTAACAGACTATAGGTTCAGTAATTTTGTAAATGAAAATAAATGGGTAGTATCGTTGGATTGAGATAAAATCTGAAAAGATACTTTCAGTTGTATTACTAGCTAAAACACACAAAACATTGTACATAAAACATTTTCTGTAAAAGATACGAGTGCAGGTGCAATTTCATTTAAAGTGCTGCCTATGCCCATTATGATTGCCTTCACGTGACCACTTGGAATCAATCAATCTCTCCTGATCTCTCTCTCTCTTGCTTTATTCTCGTGCTGGGTAGATATAAAAGTACAATACTGCCATCCATTATCAGGTATTTTCACAGACTCATTTTGTTGTAGAATACACTTGAGATTAATTTTTCATTATAGGTTTTTCAGTTCTTCCACCCAGATAATTTTACTTTATTCTCTTTTCTCCCTCATCTGTCTTTTGCCAAACATTGTTTTTATTGATGCCCTTTCCCAAAGCCTGAAAATGTTTTCAGATTTAATTTTTCATTAAAACATAATATATCTCAGAAGAAAACATGATGCAATGTTGTTTTGTTCTCTTTTCTCAGTAAGACTTCTAATGTTTCTGCCTGGATTTCAGCTTCATAGAAAAGTAGACGTGAGATCTGCTCTGTGAACTGCCTCAACTCATGCCTGCACACAAATCATTAGAAGATTAAAAGAAGCAAATTTTCAATTTTTTTTTGTTCTAACATAAAGAAGACATTTTCATAACCCGGTGTATGCAGAAGTTCATTTGCTGTTTTTTGCATAAAACAAAATGAAGTTTGTTATTTTGAAGGCAGAGCTGAGACAATCACAGGGGCTTTTGAGCTGCAGGGTGCTTACGTGGAGTGATAGGCTCCTCTCCATGGACCTCATGGAAGAATGATGCAGATTCTGCAACCGACCAGTGCCGACTCCTGCACATACGAAGGGTTTTTAGTGGCTCCTTTGGAATCTTACTTTACTCTAATAAGGCTGGTTAGTTGTAGAAATTTAATTCCACACAAACTATTTCTTTGAAGGCTATTCATTACTAGAGCAACAATGTAGCCTTATCATTTTGATGCTAAAATTATTATAGTGAGATTCTGTTATACTATGAAAGCTGTTAGACAGATGTAATCCCTTTTTAAAAAAAGCATTACATAAAGGTGATAAAGTACACATAATAGGTTAATGGAATATATTGAAGCTATGTACAAATAAATATATTCTTGGATTTTTTTTTTTTTTTTGAGACAAAGCTTCAAGCTGTCGCCCCTGGTAGAGTGCCGTGGCATCACAGTTCACAGCAACATCCAACTCCTGGGCTTAAGCGATTCTCTTGCCTTAGCCTCCCAAGCAGCTCAGACTACAGGTGCCTGCCACAGCCTGGCTATTTTTTGCTTGTAGTTGTCATTGTTGTTTGGCAGTCCCGGGCTGGATTCAAACCCACCAGCTTTGGTGTATGTGGCTGGCGCCTTAGCCCCTCGAGCTACAGGCGCCGAGCCTATTCTTGGATTTTATTGAGTTCCATCCAATGAATTTTCAAGTTATAAAGCAGTTAGTGAAGACAAAGTTAAAACATATCAAGTATGTCCCTTCCTAATGTTTTAAATGCATTTATTTTTAATAATGTCTACTCTTCGAATATTATATTTGGGGTAGACATGGGGAGGATAATATCTCAACCCATCCATACGGTTCCCAAAACATTATAAAAGGGAGTCAGAAAAGTCTTAACTGTGAAGTACAGAATGTTAACTTTCTTGCATGTCAATACGGTATGCGTTGCTATAAATTATGGTGTTCAAGTGTAATAATGTCTTGCTTGGATTCTTTTTAAATCTACTTATAAATGAGACATCTCATTTTGGATCATGATAAATCTTTCTAGACTTAAAAATACTCCCACAAACCCACGCATCTCAAAAGATTTGGCAAACTACAATGAGAGCAATTATTGTTAATTCCAAAAACTGCTAAAATAGCCCAGATATTTGTCAGTTTGCCCAGGGCTATTTTGGACACACATGGTAGAAGAGATTAATTTCCTATTGTCACGCGTCCATTACAAGGAGTAAAAGACTGTATAATGTGTAAATGTGTATTGCTTAAAGTTACTTCAGAACAACTCCAACTGTGTCCAACATTACTGGTATTTAATTATTGCTTAATACTTGGCCTTGTTTGCAATTTGAAATTGTGAGGGGTTAAAGCCAAAGCAAAAGGCAATTATCTGTTCAACTCTCAGACTTCAGTTTAAATTCATGTACGTGCACAACTCCTTGAGATCAGCGCATCACTTACCAGGATGTTTTAGCAGAAAAAGCATCAAAGGGCATTAGGAATTGGAACAAATGGGATCTAGTTCCAGTTGAACTGATGATTTGGAGATAACCTTGATTTTAAAAAAGTTTCTGTTTCAAAGAAGTTAGGAGTAAGATACCAGTAAATCATGCCTGGTATTTTCTGTGTGGATCAGTGTACAAGAGCGTGAGATTTTCTGAAGCCAGTTTCAAGATAGAGATATAAAGTGTGTGTGTAGTTTTGCGTTAGATATTGTAAAAAAAAGGTGGGGGGGGGAAGAAAAAGAAAGAAAAGAAGAGGAAAGGAATGGCTGCTCCAGTTATTGGCACTCTAAAATCTATTTAGAATCAACGAGGGACACTGAACAGAAGATGCAGGCTGATCTGCTGGGCAGTTCGCCCTGGCCGAAGGGAGTTGATGTCATTCTTCGCCTCTCCTATCTTTTACTTCAACTCCTGACTTGTTCATTTTTCCACTTTCTGTTCTCTCTCTTGATTCTGCTGATTGTTCTACCTTACCAACAATGTGTTGCAAGGATTGGCCCTTGACTCCCCTTGACTCCCCACTTTACATTCTCTTTCTGTGAACACATTAGAAGCTTTCATGTAGAAGAAGGTGACTTATAAGAACTTAACATCTTGTGTTTTGTAAGCTCTATCTCTAAATTTGAGATCTCTCACCAGAGTCCCAGATTGCATATGCACTGCAAAGGCTCTAACAGAAAATGTAACATTTCCCTCAGAAAGTCCTTCCTTAGAATTTTATGACTTTAACGAAAATGACTGGCATTTCGTGTCAAACTTTTGCTCTCACATTTGTCTTCTCCTTTTTATGCAGAAGGTACCAAAAAAAAATGCATACAGATCTTCAGAAAGGAAAAACAAACTCTATTAAAATTTTAATGCTCAATATATACAAATAATAAAGGCTTTTTTGCAGAAGTCAAGCATAACTTGAGCATTACAAATTTAGTATACCTTTTTTCTTTATTAAAATGTGTATACTTTTTTGGCATCCTCTGCTTACCTTTTTGGCCAAAAAGAATGACACATACTTTCTCAGTTTTCTCAAAGTGATCATGGCCATACTGAAGACTCCTGGGGAAAGTTAGGGAAGGGGTTGGAATCTCTGCTAGAAAAATAACCTCAAATTGAAAATTGAATTTCCATTTACTTATTTATTTTACAATCTCTAATGTGAGAAGTTGTCACTGGTCTCTGACTCTATAAAATGCCACTTATACAGAACATTCTGAAGTGTCTGTTTTTTTCTTTTGGGGGGCTAAGTATACTTCGCTTCCAAATATGACTGCCAGAGGCCAGAATCTGCCAGCCCCAATGACTTATACTTTCATTTGCTCGTCATGTAGAGTAATTCTACGTATTGTAGCTTGATCCTCAAACTTGTATAAGTGAACTCAACTAGATGCACATCTAAACAAAATGGATTTCTATTTAGCAGAACGTACTTTCCTTAGAAGGAATTTGTTGTGAGCAGGAATCATTTTCTACTGTAACACTGTATTTATTCGGCTTTTTCCCTAAGAAGTTCCCATATTCTGTTTAGAGTCAGATATGGAAACCAACCCTTTTGTAAGTATTTCTTCTTTGTGAGGCATGTACCAGCTAGACCTTCATTTAAAAAATGTTCTCAAAAAGTATCTTCATTTGCTTTCTATGTTTTTTGTTTTTATTTCTTTCTATTTGTTTTCTATGTTTCTTTCTTTCTTTTTTTTTTTTTTTTTGAGACAGAGCCTCAAGCTGTCACTCTGGATAGAGTGCTGTGGCATGACAGCTCACAGCAACCTCCAATTCCTGGGCTCAAGCAAGTCTCCTGCCTCTGCCTCCCAATTAGCTGGGACCACAGGCACCCGCCACAACGCCCGGCCATTTTTTTGGTTGCAGCCATCGTTGTTGATTGGCGGGCCCAGGCTGGATTCGAACCCGCCAGCTCAAGTGTACGTGGCTGGCTCCTTAGCCCATTGAGCCACAGGCGCCAAGCCAAGTTTTCTATGTTTCTATGTTTTTAATATATTGATAATAGCACCTCTTGATAGTTACTATGAAGTTACCTAACATGATTGTTAGCACTCAGTACTAAATGATTTCATGTCATAGCCACCTTAATTTCTTCTTTGGAATCTCATGGAATATTAAGTGACTTTTGGAAACAAAGTCATTCTATTTAAACTTTTTCCTTCCATCTCTCTACATTACATTTGAAATTCTTGAAGGCAGGAATAATATCTTGGTGCCTGAAGTGATGTGTCTTATCGCACAGAGCAAAGTGGAGAGAGATAGAAAAGTTAAACATTTTAAAAAAGTACATGCATTTTTGAAAATAATACTTTACGAAGTTCCTGGCGGCATGTGGTGAGATGTTTTGGGAAGGGTAGGGTGCTTACCTTGTCAGTAGATAATGATAATTACTCCTTGTGCTGCTAAAATGAACAACAGCCCTAATTGAGAGAAAAGCCTATCTGGTTAAGCTGGTGTGTTGCAGACGATTCCTTTGAAATATATTCATTAATACTATCATTCGCATGTTCTATTTTCTTTGCTTTACTTTGTTCATGTTTTTTTTCTTCTTTAATTTGCTGCTTTCAAACGTCCAGCTGTGCTTGAGGTTTATTAGATCCACAATTCATATACACATGCATGTACACACGTGCCTCTTTAACAAGAGAAAAAGGAACTCATTAGTTGTCTTTATTCATGTTGTGACTTTGATATTTTTCTTTCACTTTTCCTTTGATTAAAAAAAAACAAAACATTTTTAAAGTCAAAGTTTTCCCTGATAGATGGGAGAAATGAATGGGAGAGAAGACCAAAGGTTTTAGACAGGATAATATTCAAAGCAACTTGGCTGTATTCTTTGAGTTAGAAGGTGGTGATTAGGTTTTCAGGTTTAGAGAAGTGTGAGACAACCTAATTAAACACCTTTTTGCTGAAAAGCAGCTCAATAAATTCAGATAGCTTTTGGAAGCTCTCTAAGCTTTTATCAGAAAGCTAATCCTGTAAAAATCTTTTCAACAAATAGCTTTTGAAAAAGTTATTTCACAGATGAAATAAATTATAACTATATTTAAATGAATATGTATGCGCTAAGAGAATTCTTACATTGAACACTTACAAAAGTGTATCTTAAAAGTAAAAAAAAATGCATGCAGTTAATACATTTGTGGTAAGCACATATTTTCTAATTATACTTAAGGAAAATTAATGATTTGTGACCCCTTGGTTGTTAGATATCTCTTTATAAGTTCTTAGTAAGTAATTATGTAATGGGAAGGTCATGAGATTGAGATGAGAAAACAAATCTCTATAAATTATGAATTTATTGAAGTTGTACACAAATCTTTATCTGCTTTATTAACAGAGTGTTTATTATTGCTCCTATTAACAGCATTCTTATTAAATGTGAATTACTTACTTATACAGAAAATGAAACACGCGTTGTTTCATTTTCATTTTGTAGTATCATTCCATACCATACTTTCCTTTCCAAGAAAAATATTTTTTGATTGCTCTTACTGGCTTTTTGATGTTCAAACAGAAAAGTTATTTATTTAATCTAATTTTTCATTCTGTAAGGTGAGAGGGATGAACTCAATGACCTCTAAGAGTCTTTCCACTGTCTAATAATATATTATTCTGTCAGTTGATTGTTTTTATAATGCCAAGAGGATTTGAGGATATTGGGAAGGTTTTGTTATTGTACTGAAAGTAGCCCAAATTTCTATCAGAGAATATTTGATACGATAGTATTACAGTCTTGAAGGATGTGAGATGGTAGTTAGATAATGGGTAAGAGTGGTGTAAACAAATCCACACACTATTGAGTTGATTTTATCTTTCTAGGGAATTGAATATATATACAAGTGAGATTTGAGGAAAGTTAATGAAGCTGAATCCTCATTAGGTGTCAATGCTATTCTGTGTCTTTGATTGATAGCAGTGAATTGCTATTGTCTTTTAGTAATTAATCTCCTTTGTGCCATAGAACAATTTTTTTCCTAAAACAATTTATTCATAGTTAATATAATTATGGATATGAAGCAATTAAACATTGGCTCACATTCAGGATAAAGTAAAACTAATTGATAAACTGAATTCTTCATGCGTGGAACAAGAACAACGCAATCTTGCTGTTGAGATGATTCTTTGTGTGCAGGTGAATAACAAAATCATTTTAGACACTGAGATTATTTTCAATTACAAGATTTTGCTTCTCCGACACTTAAAAATCTTTTGCAAAAGAGGCAAAAAAATGACAACTTCTTATGACTGAACACTATACTGTTCAATAGCAAATTCTAAAGCTGAGAATTTTTTCAAGGCAGTGAAAAAATTATTTGCTAATTATTTGAAATGATAAACTCATTTTAAGTCACATGTAATAACATCTGTAATAAAGTTTGTGTTATCGGTTATTTCACATGATTAATTTAACCTTTAACAATTTATAATTAAAAAAATAGTTTAAATTCCTTCTAAAGTACAATCATGATGAGCCCTGATGGAGTTACTATTCTTTTTCCATCTATTTATTTCCAGCAGCTAGCCTAGTAGAATAAGAACTCAGTGAAAGAAAGCTGAATTTTTCCTATCCCTGTTTTTGTATTCCACATCCTTTTCTGTAAGAATCAAATTCTTTCAGACTCTTCCATTATGCCCCAGGATGCAATCCTCTAGAGCTTTACCCAGACTTGCTATATTCATTGGGTACCTAACTTTTTAAAATAAATTTATTCTTCTGTGCTTTTAACTTCATAAAATTTCCATCTTTCCTGTATTTGTTTGCCTTCAATATCAGATTATAATGAACTAATTTACAGTAAATTTGGTGCCAAGAAAACACCTCCTGGTGATTATTTCTCTAGATATTTCTATTTAACAGCATGTCTGGGATAGGTAATACATATTTAGGCCAGATTGAATCTTAGATGGAGAAATAACCACACAGGGAAGAATTTAAGAACAAATGTAGCCTGCTATGTCTTTTTGGAGTTCCACCCATGAGTCTCTATTACTTTGCTTCCTCATTAAATAATTTAATTTATACTTTGCTTATACATTAAACGAGAACAGAATACTGCAAGCAAAACACTCCGTTCATAGGGGTGAAATTGTTTGATTCGTTGAAACTTAATTTTCTTGACTGGTTACTTAGAAGGCAGACATTGTACCAAGTTCCCATGGTGATGCTTTTTGATATTGTATTATCAAATTTCTTTAGACAGATTCATGTAGCAGTAAATTCTTTGACATTCCATCAGCCAAACAAGTAAAATATGCCATAATTGTGACCAATATATTATTTTGTATAAAATCCTGTCTCATCCACCAGATACCACTTTCTACCTTTTGCTATATCCTGTTTTGCTTTCTACCATTTTTACAAATCCATCTGATCAAAACTAACATTTTCTTAGTATAATTTAGACCAAAAAATTTTTCTTTTCTTTTCTTTTCTTCTATTAGACCAGGCTAAAGGCTGAATGTTTATGTATCCCCACCCATGCCACCCAAATGCCTATGTTGCAACCTAATTCCCAATGAGATAATATTAGGAAGTGGAAGGTGATTAGGTCATGAGGGCAGAGCCCCCCCAGATGTGATTAGTGCTCTGATAAAAGAGACGACCCCAAAGAGCTCTCTCAACTCTTCTGCTACATAAGGACACTGGGATTAGATAGCTACCTATGAACCAGAAAGTCGACCCTCACCAGACACTGAGTCTCTTGGTGCCTTGATCTTGGACTTTCCAACCTCCGGAACTATGAGAAATAACTGTAGGCCCCTCGGGCTATGGCATATTTGTTACTGTGACCCAAACAGAGTAAGAGAATGATGCACCTACATTTAGCTCTCAGTTATCCAGTACCTTAAATGAAACTCTGCTTGTAGAAAGTAGGTGACAAATAAATAGATGTTCCTACATGGGTCTTCTAAAATCATTTATTATATTTTGCAGCCTTAAAAATTGATCAAATGTTATGAAAGAGAAAGAAAAGTTTATGGAGATTAAGTCTTATATGGTTCATGTTATTGAGACATTAGGCTTTTATTATAAACTTGTGGGTATATTTGACATCATTATCTCCATTTTATAGAAGAACTAAGGGTGGCTTAGAGGTTCTGTGTGGTCAGTGGAAGAGCCACATAGCATTCAGATCTGTATCTATATCCACAGTCCCTCCCTCTTGGGTATATTATACTTATCATTTATGTTCAGATAGATACTCTTCAGCTGTTCGATTGCTACCAAATTCCTGAAGTAGAGGCTCCTCATCCCAGAAATCCTCTATTGTTTTTATTTTGCTCTAACACGTTCATCTGTATTAACCTAGCCTGAGCAGAAAGATCTCGAACAACAATAAACTTTTCAAAGTACGTTTCCCTAAACATATTTCTTTGACACTCCCCCTGCACATGTTAGTGCTTGTGAACTTTGGTCCAGTCTGGGCTATTTCTGAGCCTCCCGTGGGCTGTTCGTGATCCCATAATGCCAACGACAAGAGATATCCTGCAACCTCCACTTTGCTCCACTCTGTAACACACATCAAAGTGTTACTGCCTGGGATTTTACTTGCTGACTGAGGTTCTGGTGAAATAACTGTTAATAGTTTCTGTCAAGAGTCCTCAGGATCTGGGTAAAAGACAATTAGGGGTATATTTAAGAAGCTTCACTCAGAATTTACCTGTTCCATCTCCATCTAACCTGGCCCGTTTCTTCAAGGCAGATGTGTTTGCTTCTATTTTCCCTTTCTTCGAAATAAATTATTTTCTTGAAAGTGCTGAGACATCTTGGCAAATAAATCCCTTGCAGGAACTTATGTCTTTCCAAACTTCTCGACAGTGGGTATAGTCTGTGTGCTCAAACTAAACATTCTTCCCCTCCACTTGCCTTTAAATCATAGATGTCACGGATTTCTCTAGGAGTAAGAGTTAATGAAGTTACTAAGGCAACAACTCTACCCTCACAATGCATGTTATGTCTTTTTTTTTTTTAAATCTGACTTTCTGTTCCAGGTTGATATTCCTTCTCATTAATGGTAGGTAACATTGCTATTTGTGAGTTATTGGGATGTCTAATGCTATATAGCATTTAGCTGAGGAGAGGGGAACCTTTTCATGCTGCATTAATATAGTCTATGATTAAATAAATCCACATTCAATAAACTTCAATAAAAGAATTTACATTATTTTGTAAAAATCTTATATACTTAAAAATTTCAAATAATGAAAACTCAATTTTTAAAGTTAACCTTTTAATGACTTCGTTGTGTCTGCTATTTGAATATTTGGTTGCATTAGGAAGTTCCTCTGATTTACTTGATCCTGTAGATGGGTATCCGTTATTTGTGACTTTATGGACATCTTGATTTGGGTTAGGTAGGAGAATATAGATTGACAGCAGTAAGTGGTTGAAGGGCAAGAAAGTATTTTTAGCACATGTTGCCAAGATAGGGAGATTCCACTGTATTTTTTCCGTATTTCAGTTGGCTCTTTCTTAGCATCAAACAATGACTTTGTCAATTAGGTGTGGCTGAACTGCTAATTCGAATGTGAGGTCATGATCCTCCAAATCTGTGAGCCTTTCATTGTATTCTCTGATTAATAGATTTGTAACAGTTGTGTATTCTTCATGTGATTTGCATATATCATCCTGCTGACCAATGCCCTTGCAATGAGGAGAAAATAATTATCAAAAATTTGTTTTTTAAGAAAGGTTTTTTTTAAATAACTTTTTCTGAAATGCTTGTTTTTTTCCTGCACATCTTATATAAACTAAGTTTTACCTTGCAAAGAAGTATTCAAGATGTTTTGATTTGACATGATGTCACACAGAATGCTGCATTCCTATAGAAATGTTCTTTGAATAATTCACATTACTGATTCTGTTCTTCATAGCATTGTCTGTTCTCATGGAGATATAATATTGGCTAATACACTCTCTGTGATAACCAACACACTTTTGCAGGATATGGCAAATCCACATTGAATACCTCATTATTCAACATTAGCAATCAGGAAACTGAAGATGCTGTGTTTTATGTGCACAAAAATATTTAACAATACTTGTAACTTACTGCAAAATATCATAAAATAGTAGGTTTAGCACAGAGATTTTGCTGATGTAAGGTACGTTGAAAAGAAATCAGAGTATCTAGATCTTATATTTTGTTTTTAACTGTGCAGTATACCCTTCCTGTGCATTCTGTTTGCAAGAGTGCCCAAACCAAGTAACTCTTCATAGCAATGAAAATGTTCTGTCATGACCCCAGTGACGTAAATATCCCGTGCCAAGTCAGTAGATTGGTCATTTCATCCAAAGCGATTGAATAATATTTATTTTGTAATACTTTTGAAGTATTGTATGAAGTTGTCCTGTTAAGCCAAAGGCTAATTCATGCTGCTGCTTGGTGGTGGGTCTCCTTGAAAGAGGCAGTTGTTTGTACTTTGAAACATTGTCAGGGTTGAGTATCCTACAACTTTGATAATTTATTCTTTAGCGATTTCTACATCACTGAATAGTTTTTCTTTTTTCCTAAGTATATAAGACACTTTATAAGTTGTTTCAGTGGTGTTATTTCCAGATCTAATTACTATTTGAAAGAACTGTCTTTGCTTTTACTTTCATCTTTTAATTTCTTTTAAGACTTTCCTTCTTTCTTCCATCCTTCCCTCCCTTCCTCTCTCCCTTCTCCCCCCTCCTCCATTTCCTTCCCTCCATCCCTCCTGACAGAGTCCCACTCTGTTGCATTGGGGTTGATTGCCATGGCATAATAGCTCACAACAGCCTCAAACTCTTGAGCTCAAATGATCATCATCCTACAGCTTCCCAAGTAGCTAGGACTACAAACTCCCACTACAATGCCCTGCTAAGTTTTCTAATTTTAGTAGAGATAGAGTCTTGCTTTTGCTCAGGTTGGTCTTGAACTCCTGACCCCAAGCAATGTAGCAGTCTCTGGCTCTCAAAGTGTTAGGATTACAGGCATGAGCCGCTGTACCTGGCCACATCTTTAATTTCTATAATATAACCTGCCATACCTCTCCCTCCAAGTTAAACATTTGTGGTCCTTTTGAGTGTTTTGATGCTGATGAACATTGAACTTCTTTAATGTTGCTACTGCAGTATCATAAAACAAGAAAGAAACAAGATAATATTGTGATTCCCAATCCTTATTAAAAAATCTGTTTTATTCTTTCATTGTTCTCTTGGTCTTCTTTGACATATGGGCTGTTAAGTCGAAAGCATTAAATAATACCATGCAACTATTCACACATTTCAGTTCAAACAGAAACACAGTGCACTGCTGTCAAAGCTGGTAACAGACTGTCTACCCCATAAACCGTGGCCAGTCAGCCTCATGTGGTTGTGGCACCAGACAGGCTGGGTAAGTTAAAACTAAATTATGAGGGCTGGGCACGGTGGCTCATGCCTATAATCCTAGCACTCTGGGAGGCCAAGGTGGGTGGACTGCCTGAGCTCACTGGTTCAAGACTAGCCTGAGCAAGAGCTAGACCCCGTCTATAAAAATGGCCAGGTGTTGTGGTGGATGCCTGTAATCCCACTACTTGGGAGGCTGAGGTAAGAGACTCATTTGAGCCTAGGAATTTGAGGTTGCTGTGAGCTATCATTGATGCCATCCCACTCTACTGAGGGTGACAAAGTGAGACTCTGTCTCAAAAAAATAACCCAAACAACAAACTACATTATGAGTTATGAGCAAAGGAGACATCAATTCAACTTTTATGGCTTACTAATATTCTAATTATGCTGGTCAATCTGGGATGATTATTTCATTGAAATTTATTTTATTCATTGCTGTTTTAGGTGTTTTAAATACATTCATTTTAAAAAGAAAACAAAAAATGGAAAAAATGAACAAAAATGTATTAATTAAAATACATGTATTTGTTCTGTAAAATTTGGATTCATCTGAAAGGTTGCATTAAAAGTGGCAGAGGGCACATGTGGCTTTAAGGTCTGAGGTTTCCCACTCATGAACATGACCTTCTCATGTGGACTGATGTTTCAGGCTAGGATGGTGCAGCTCAGTGGTGGGTGGTGTGCAGTGGGTGGGGAGAAAAAATCAGACATAAAAGGATGCTACCAATTTAGAAAATAAGTAGAAAATAAAAAAAGGCTTAGGGGGACTTTTTTTCACATCATGTCACATATCACATATATGGAATTAGAAGAATTTCTTCCTGTTTCTAGTTTGTCTTCTACTTAAGTGGTATTTAGAGCAAGTTGTGCAACTTCTTTGGTCAGGTAAGGTACAGGAGCTCTGGAATGAATGGCCTGTGTTCAAATTCAGCTCCACTACATGATTGCTAGGCATTTTGGGGGAACTTT
This sequence comes from Arctocebus calabarensis, assembly GCA_963573935.1. Lineage (NCBI taxonomy): Eukaryota > Metazoa > Chordata > Mammalia > Primates > Lorisidae > Arctocebus > Arctocebus calabarensis. The sequence continues at coordinate 59,043 of CAUYON010095852.1, forward strand.
AGCTCTCTATCATCTGTTTACTCATCCTTAAAGTGGAACTAATGATGAGTTCACTTAGTTCATCTAAGTTTGTAGTATCGATAGATGAGATCATTTCTGTAAAGTGCTTGGTGAGTAAGTACAAAAAACCTGCCAGCTCTTATATTTATTTATATCTCATTATGTTGGTCAAGTAAGATACCATATGTAAAAAAAAATAAATTGTAAAGAGCTACACACTTTTAGCTGTCATTATTCTTAGTAACATATAATTAATACACATTGCATAATGAATATACACTTTTAATTTTTCTTGAAAAAGGAAAAAAGCCTTCCTGAACTTTCCTCTTGAGAGCCAAGGGCTTAAAATCTTGTCACTACTTAGCAGCCTTATATCTAAGACATGTGAGCAGACAATTATAAGATAATAGTATGACAGTTATTAAAAGAATCTTTGATAATGTCAATGACTGGAAGAAATTACTAAAATCATTAAAACTCACTTGAGAACAAGAGAAATAATAGTATTGCTCAAGTTTAAAAAAAGCACTAAAGAGCTACTGAATAATTTATAGCATTTAAAGAAATATGTTCTGTAGAAAAAGGGAAAATAGGAATGGCATGTTTTTTCTGATTAGTAGAGGATGATATTTCTGATATTGAAAAAAAACACAGCAAGTTGGGTATTTTACACATTTGGCTGATTCACACCTCATAGTGATTTTTTTAACTCCTAGGAGGAAAGATTATACAAGTAAGGGGGTCATATAATATACACTTTGCCGTAGCATGTGGTACATTCACCTCCTCCCCATGTATTAATGATTAAAAGAAAAAAGGGAAAAAATGTGTTTCCACAGCAACTACAACAAAACAGAAAATTTGCCTACTAAGATAACACTTTTTTTAAGGCAGCCAACTCACAAAGTTGGTAGTCCATGTGTGCTAATAAAAGCAAAGGGAAATTATTGAAAAGTAAAAAAAAAAAAATTAAGATAACAGGGTAGGAATGATAAATAGTTTATGGCCAGTCATAGAGAAGCCTGAGGTAAGTGGAAACAAATCCCTTTGATATAAGGAGATCAGAGGGTGAGTGATGGGAAGAGGAGTGCTAGAAATGACGAATTATTGTTGTAGAATTAAAAGCACAGTAGGTGACTAAGCAAATCCAATCTGATCTGTAATGTATTTAGATCGCACTTGATAGATGCCAGTTTGAATATGCCTTTCATAAAGTCAAAGAACCCTTTCCTTCTTTTGTTTCTTCTTAATTCATGATAGCTAATGTCGAGTAAGATGTCAGGATTCTGTTTGTGTTGCAAAAATCTCATTTAATCCCTAAAAATTTCTATGAAAGGAGTCTTAATGTCTCTGTCTTGCAGATGAAGAGCTAAAAGTCAGAGAAATAACCTTCCCCATATTTTGCCAGTTGACATGGAAAGTTAATGATTCAAGTTGTTTTCAAACTCCTCAGTTACGAAAAGGGAAATATAGTGCTAAACACTTTAGGGATTATAAAATGTTGAACGATAAATTATATGAGAAAATGAATGAACTTGTGGTTGAAACTGCAATGAGGTTTCAGTTTAGATCCAGTCACTCATTGCACAAAGATCTAATTATTGAGACAAGGAGGATTGCCAAGGAAGAAAGAATTTTTAATATCATAGGTTTCTTGTAGGGAGAATGGGAGAAGATGCTGCAATTTCAACTCTCAGACTAAGGGAGATCAGGAGCTTCGAAGAATGGCAAAGTGTCAAGAGCCTTTGGTTGGGGAGCAGGAGATGGTGAGGTTTGTCATCAGGAAGTTGGCCATGGACCCCGAATCTCAACTCCTTTGTCTTGTGGTTAATCTGTCCTTTCGGGCAGGGTGTAGTGGCACAGGGGTATCAAACCGGCACTTCGGGAGGCTGCGTTGGGAGGATCACTTAAGGCCCTGAGTTCAAGTCTCTCTTTTCTGGGAAAACAACTTGAGGTCAAGTAGTTATTTAATTGTTAAGGGACAGGATTTTAAATAAACATGTAGGGGTTCTAGGAGCCAATTTTAATGTATTACATATAAGATAAATAATAGATAAAGTTAGTTTTCACTACAGATAGCAAAATAAATTTTGTAGACTGTTTGTCCTGATCATCACTTTTTTCCCACTTCGGCTTCATAAATACGTATGTAAATTCATGTGTATAAATATGAGATAAAAGATAAATGATACAATATGTGTTTTTATGTGTATGCATGAATTTTTTATAGCTTTAAGTCTGGTCTTTGAAGAGAGTTGGGTCTTTTAGATTCACTTTCTGCTCCTTAAAAAGAAAAAAGTAAAAGGAAAATTAAAAATAATTTTCACAAGTACTTTTTAATCTATTATATTGCATCCTTTTGTTAATTATGTCAATTTAGATTGTGTTCAATTAAATTGTGTTTTTGGTGTGTTCATAGACTCATAAGGAGTCCCACATAAACACTGATGTATTTCTAGATTCATGCAAAGGCCTCAGATAAAGCATCTAACAGTGAGAAGTACCTTTTTAACATCATTCTCCTTCTTTTAAAAATGGCCTGGTTCCTACAGAGACTTGATCATATAAGTGTAGCAATTTTCTTCTTTCTGCCCTTGCTTTAGGCTTCACTTGGCAAACAACATATTAAAATAAATTGAAACCCTGAAGCCTACACAAATTCCTGCAAATTGTTAAGTGGAAGGCTCACAGGACTAGCAAATTTAAGCTATTATCCTCTGTCTAAGAAAGGAAAGAAAGAAGGAAGGAAAGAGAGAATTATAAAAGTTGTAAATATGAAGCATTGTGTTAATATATTTCAAAGAAATTTTCCTTATTCAATTGTCTCAAAGTTCATCAAACTACCGTAATCCCTAAAAGTACGAGTAAATTATGATTAAATTTCTGAATTGTTATTAATCCAGTGACTTCTATCATATCTCTTCATCTCCACCTGATTTACCAGGTTTATTAATCAAAAATAGAGGCTTAGGACAAATAATTTGTAGTTGTTTCGTTTTCCATAGCTGTAGGAGCTTGTTTTTAAGCTAATTTAAAACCTTTCCTTGAACAGTGCTATGAATGTTTATTTCAGAGCTGTGCTTTTCAAACATTGGTGCGTATTGGAAGCACCTATTAAACCATACATTGTGAGGGCCCACTCGAAGCGTTTTTGTTCAGTAGACATGGGTGAGATTTGAGCATTTACATGTCTAATAAGTTACTATATGATGCTGCCCCACCTGGTCTGGGCACACTTTGAGTAGTACTGTGGTAGAGACAATGACTCTTCAGGTCCATCAAGACTAATTTCTCTTCACCCCCATCCCTTCATGAAGGCTCTTCAACAACTGGCTATCTTGGTTTATAGTCACTCTCAAGAGTGGAATTGTAAGACAAAATGAGAAAAAAAAAAAGCTATAACAATAAAAAAATCACAACTCAGTATGTCAAGAAATGTAAAGAGTATGAGAACTTATCGTATTTGCAAGATAATGAGGCAACTGACCACAGTTTCATAGAAGCAGGAAACAGGCACAATCTATTTTATGTCTCACAGCATAGTAGACAACAGGAGCTTTGTACACACGTCACTTCCCCTGACCCTGTAGCCCAGAGTGAGTGAAGTTGAGTTGCACAAGTGGCTATGACCTTGAACTTGGGAAACACCAGTCCTGACAGCAAACTTGGTTAACTTCGAAGATTACTTTTGTTTTTTTGGGTAACATACAAATCTGTCTTCCACTCTCTGAAAGGAGATGTTCTTTCATTATCCCACAGCTATTTGCTCAAGAAACATTCTTGAAAAACTTCATTCTCTCTGCCTCTGTTCACATGACATGTAGAAACATGAGGGGCCCAAGGACAATTGTGTTCCAATATGGTGATTGAAACTGGAATTAATTCAGAGTGAACACTCGCACCAATTCTGAAGTTTCCAGTTTCAGGAAATTATACCTTATTTAATCATTTTATTAAAGAACGAATTTAAGATGACTACTTTTTCTCTTACAAAGTGTATGTAATATTTTTTGGTGATAATATAATAGTTTTAAGATTTCATTTACTAACTATATAACATAAGATTCTCTTAACTTCTCTACTTCAGTTTTTAATATGTTGATAGCTTTTGTTTACCGAAACAAACATCCCGTTTAACTCTTATACTCACATATACATAAACTATTATAATCCTTGTTTTATAGTTGAGAAATTAAAGGCAAAGATATTAATTTAACATATTACTGGTCACACAGCTATAAAGTGGAGCCCTCCTTTCACTATGTTATGGTTTCTTAATCTTAGGAGTAAAAAAGACTTGCGAGATATGTAAAGGGGAGGTCGCACAGTGACATAAAACAAGCCACATGTTGGTGTTTGCTTCATTGTAGGCAATTCATTGGTAAGCGCAGTGTTTGAAGGCCTTTGGAATTAGCATGACACACTCGACAGAGTTCACTTCTCACCTGAGAGGTACTGATCGTGTTCCCTGAGTACATAATGTCTATATGTAAAGAGTTTAATATTGTACCTTAATTTTGTGGAATTTCAGAGTAGGTTATCAGTGAGACTATGAACTAGCTTTAGTAATTGCCCTATGTCTTGTTAGTTTGTTTTCTTTTTCTCTCTCCACTGTCTAAATTCAATCCCTCCTTCATGTTGATTTTTTTTTTCCCATGTTTCTGAATCTGCAGTGAAATTCAACATTAGAGAATAAAGGCAACTAATTATAGATTAATTCTAGAATCCCAGACAGAACCGACATAGAAAAGCCTGGATCTTTGCTAGATTCTTAGCCAAAGTCTACTCATTTTGAAGGACCAAGTAGTGTTGAGGTAATCTAGCAATTTTTGTGAATTAGGTGTGGTGATATACAGGGTAGCCATAAAGTTTATGTGAAATTTAAAATAGTGTGCAATTTAAAATTCCACATGTACTTTATGGCTGCTCTGTATTAATCTAGTACAATGCTTATTATGTAGAAGATAACTTCTTTGGCCAGAAAGTCCCAGAGTCTTTATTCATGAAAATGAATGTTGATGATTTAGTGAATGTATTTATAAATCTTGATGCAACCTTAAAATTACTTGGAAATGATTATTTCCACACATATTTATTGAATGCCTGCTGTCTGCCACACATAGGGTAAGATATTGGAGTTGAAAAGTTGTGAATGAACTGCTTTCTGTGATGAATGCGTTCATATTTAGTCAATTAGAGAAAGAGAATTGAGCACAGCCTGATGAGCAGCACGGTGTAAGGTTATGGTACCAGTCAAGGGCAGTTTGCTATTTTTGTGGCCTTCTGTCAATTTATATTTCTATGTTTCTCAAAGAGTAAATCCATATGTCTAATAGCTCTGAAATATTACTCTCAAGAGGAATGTTTTCAAGGTTTTGTCCAAGGAAATGGTGCCCCATCTTAAACATGTGGATTTCCAGGAATGACAGCAGGTTTGGAATCAGAAGCTTTGGTATTATGTCGAAAGGTGCAGTAAAGAACCAGGCCAAGTAGAGTTAATAGCAGAGGTTTATTAAGAGCATCTGTAAGCAGATGAGCTGGCAATGGGAAATGGTGGCAGGGCTAAGTTAGAGTAAGGAGCCTCTTTTAAAGCAATTAAAAGGGAGTGATGCATGGTGTTTGTAGCTTAGGAGCGGGCCGGCAGGTGTGCTATGACAGAGATGAAAGGTCATCTGCTAGGGCCCGTGCGAGAGGTCCAAGAGCTATCAGCTAGCAGTCTTCTGTAATCTGGAACCAAAAAAGCAAGGAGTGACACTTCATTTAATGACTATCCAGACCCACCAGAGCCAGAGACCAACTAACATTTGGATATTTGTAGTCGGAATCCAGTTTTGTAAACAAAGCTCAGTAGGGGATTATTTGCAGGTGGGAAATGTAAAGCTGATGTGCAAATTATATTTAGCTGAAGAAAATCTTATTGTATTATTTTGTGCTGTAGAGCCAAAAAAGAAAAAAAAGAAAAAAAAGGAAAAAGGAAAAGAAAGAAAAGAAATGGTATAGTAATTACCAGCTGTGTATTATTTATTTTCACTCCTACTAACAGAAGTCTTGCTGTTTTTAGCAGATGATATCTCCTTTACCCTGGCTTCTGTATTCCACGAGTTTGCCAATTTATTTAAAGCTAATTACATCTCTGAAGATTAGACTTGAAGCTTTGTGGTTAATTTTAAAGCATTTCCTGAATATAGAAGATCCAGGCTTAAATCTATACAACACGATCCAGAAGCCATGATCCAAAAATTTTATATTTCGCTTGGCTGCAAATAGAAAAATAAATAATGACTGGCTGGATTTCAGCAAGTTTTATTTATGTGTTTGGCATATATTATACTCCCTTAAAACTTATGCTAGAAAGAAAAATGTTTGTATTATGAGATTTTTATTTCACGTTGTCTGGCATGAAATCATTTGTAAGAAAATGATAGCTATCAAAAAAAATAATCTGTGTTCTTACATTGCACCTTGATACTGCATAAGATTTGTATTTGTTTGGGCTTAATATAATTCCAAATTAATGTTTTCTATTTTGATAATTTTCTTATGTCATACTTCTAATATTTATAGAAGTGTTAAGATATTTGCATAGACACAGATAATTAAGCACACTTTATCTGTATCTGATTGGTTTATTTACAAGTTCAACGAACATCCATGTCAGAAGGTAGGGAGCCTGTTTTGTTTGTCTTCGAAACAACATGAGGAGACAAAACTCCTTTTTCTCTCCTCCATGAACTTAAGAAGATGGAATGGCACTAAGCTATTTTAACAGGATTTGTTAGGATTTCTCAATATTGGAATATATTTTCCCACATTAAATTTCATTATATTGAATTTTTTGTGTGTCTTGGAGTCAATTTCCAAGTGTCCTGTTAGGAGGAAAAGTGGAAATTGAAAAGAAAAAGATAATCGTTATGTGTTCATGTTTCATGTCATTAAACTAAAGCAGAAAGAATACAGAAACATATTGTAGGCAAGCCATAAAGAAAACATACAACCAACATTTAGTCATCTTTGTAAGAGTGGATGTGCTAAATCATAGGACCACAGTGGGAGGAGATCAATGTGCCTTTGGTTAAGTTGCCTGGCTTAAGTTATGATTTATAATCTTTAAGGTTGCATGAGGAATGCCTGTGAAGAAAGAATGATGGTCTCCTGATGGAGAGAAAGAAATGTAGATCTGTGTTTACAAATAAGGCCTGTTATGCATACTGTGGATAAACATGCAATACAGGTATAAATTTTTGGTGCTAAAAAGGGATGTTAGAAATGACCACAGCTTTGTTTCCCTAAAAGATTCTGTTGTCTTCCGCCAGGCATTATCTTTACTTTCTAAAACCCTCATCAAACTATTTCTCATACACCATTGATGCCAATTTGATTGTTTAATCCAAACCATTGCTTGAAGGAGTGATAGATTCTCAATAGATAAATCATTCTCTTTATGAAGCTGGTAGAATTTCTCTTTGCCATTTAACCTGTATACGAGCTATTAGGAAGAGCAATCAACAGTGTTAACATCAGATGACATTTAAACATTTTAAAAAATCATTCTCCAAATAATGCCCCAAGATACAGCTCCATCTATTATAGTGATTGCTGTGGGTAGGGAAATTAGTCAGCAGCTGTGAATGAGATAAACTTCAGGGTGACTTGTAATGCTTTATTTCATATGTAAAAAGTTATAAAGCAAAGATAAAGCTGAACTCTGGATGGTAGTTTCTAGAATATTTGTTTATATGCTTTTTAGAAATTTTAGCAACACCTCCCCTCCCAAAACAAATCAAAACAAACAAAACAGAAAGACCTGTGGCTAAATCTTGTTATTGGCTAGAGACATTACATTCAGAATGGTGACTATTCTTTAATTGAGATATTTGCATTTTTTTCGAGATTTGTATTCTTGATAAAAGCAGTACTTTAAAAAATGTTTTCTCCATGTACAGACTCCTGAAATAACAAAGCATATATACTGTAACCTTTGAGAAAGCATCTGTCAAACCCTGAGGATATGATACTGGGTGTGTGTGTGTGTGTAGTACTTGTGTAAGTATATAAGAACCCTTTCTTAGAAGCAGGTACTATTTACTACATTTTTATTCCCTAAACACTTGCACATAGTAATTGCTTAGTAAAGGTTCACTGCATAAAAGCAAACACATACTTTTTGTCCTAAAAATTCCCAACCAAGACATGTATTTATTCATCTAGTTACCACAGTTATCAAATGCTGATATGTGCAAGTCAATTCATCCTTCTTAATCTGTTCCCGTTATATTACTTTCAAACCTGAGTCCCTGTGTCCAGGCTGGCTTCTTTAATCAGTGGAGCCTTTTTAAAGTACTGATAATGTTTCTTTATAGAAACACTTTAAACATTATTAAGTATAGTAGATGTGACTTAAACAATATCTAGCAGTTTCCCTACACATAAAGAATTTCATGGCAAAATCCTTATTCTCTAGGATATAACAAATTATGAGAAGGTTTTGGTACTATTATGCTGGACATGGACATTTTTATGAATATAAATAAACTTCATTATTTCCCATTCTTTAGTTAAGGTTATTGTACAGAAAAGCACATTTTACCTTCGAGATAGAGAATTATAGTAAATATTCATGGCGGTATTATGTCGTTCTGTTTGTTGAGATCTTCGAGACTTCCTATCTGCATAAGAAATGCTGAGCAAATGTCATGTCTCACTATCTACCCCCTCCATCCTCTCAGGAAATTAGGGACGACGGCAGAGCACAATGATTTGCTCTCCTTTCTTAGTCCATTTATGGGAAAAATAAAGAAATCTGACATTGAACTCATTTTATTGTCTGCTGTATTAAAACTGTGTATCCCCTGAATTGCATGTGCTTTTGGGTGACCTTATGGTTCTATAGATAAGAAATTTTCTGCAGGGCAAAATACTGTAAAAACATAGGGACCACTAAACTTGTTTTCATTGATTTCACTCATATTCACGCATTGAAGTGGTTGCTAATAATCACGTTCTAACATAGTCTACCTTATGGATTTATGTTTGTAAGATTCAAATGGAAACAAAACTTTATTGAGCTTATAATATCCTAAATATCTAGCATACCAAACAGAAAATATGTACAGTAGAAATATATCTTAGATGCTGAACATAGTTAAATTCATTGCCTAAACTTTTATAGTGAGAAGCAGGACCAGTATCAGAAACCAGATCTGACTTAAAAGGGCATGCTCATTATGCCATAGATCCAAAGTAGTTGATTGCACCTGTACTTGTGCTTTGCTTTTCTTCAGAACAAAGAAGTCTGTTTATTCACCTATGTGCTATTTTCAGTAGATAATTTAGACCATGCAAATGATCGTCACTATCCTTTCAATAAGAACCTTTTGATAAAGATAGGCAAAATTCCTCAGAGTGATAATTAAATTGTCAACATAGTCATCATACAAAAATTCATTAACCCTTATTGGTGTTAACCATTTGAACAGTAATCACCCACACAAACATATGTTACTTGGATGAATCTATTGTGGATCTCTATTACACTTCTAGTAAAAGAAAAATCTTGACGTACGCTAGTGAAGGAAATTGGTTTGGAATTTAGTGATGTTTGCTTAAATGGTGTCTTTAATTCTTGGTATTTAAATATGAGTACCAACATTAGTGGAATCTAATTGAACTGTCATATGATCCCTGATGGTTTTCTTTCAAAGCTATTAAAAGAAAATTCCTTATAATTAAATATTTCAGAAAACTTCTTTTATCGTTAACCTGTAATTAATTATAGTCTAGGGAACAAATTATTTACAGATATGGAAAATAGTCTTTGATAAATACACGTAGTTATAGAATTATATCTCTAATATACGGTATGCTGCCTTTGTTAGGCTTTCGTATCACCTGACAGTGTTCAATCCTAGTGAAGAAGATAATGACAAAATTGAAGGTTGAGAATGAATAGCCTTCAAGGGAGCTGCTCTTTCTGTGATCTGATAAAAGCTCTCTCCTTCTCTTATTTCTGTGTCTTTCCCTCCCCACCCCGAAGATCATTGCATATCAAAAGCTTTTCCCTGATTAGCAGTGATCTCTCAGGAGTTGAGAACAAGTCTTTCCTAAAGCTGGTTTCCAAATAACATAGAGTTTTCCTGTTGTTGATGTTTTTTCATCCTTAGCAATTTTTAAAATTGTGCTGGGAAATTTTTCATTAACCTGGAATAGATTCTGTGTTTTGGCATTGTACAGTGTACTGTGAATTTCTAGTTATAAATGTTTTGATGACTTTTAAGGGAAACACAAGGTTTAGAGTGAAACCTTTGGAATCACAAGGTTTAGAGTGAAGTCCGTTTTGTTAAAGTTTGAATCTTAAAATAATCTTTATATGATTTCTATTTTAGATGCTCAAACTAATAGGTGGGTAGGAAAGTCAATTTTATGAACACATTTCAAATAATATATATACTTTTCATTCTGTACCTAAAGAATCTTCATATATGCATGTGTTCTCTCAATTACAAAAAGCCATTTAAATGAACTTTTTAAAGCCATTTAATGAACTTTCCTGGTTTATCTTAGTATGAACAGAATGAAGCAGAATTAATGTCTCTCAGAGGGATTCCAGCATCTTTCTGTTGGGTGCTCAGTCCTCAGTCTGATTTTAGTGTTCGATACTGTGTTATACTACTGTACTATAAATTAAATGAGAAATTGAGCGGCGCCTGTGGCTCAAAGGAGTTGGGCGCCCGTCCCACATGCCGGAGGTGGCTGGTTCAAACCCAGCCCTGGCAAAAAAAAAAAAAAAAAAAAAAAAATTAAATGAGAAATTTAAATTTTTTTCTTATATAGCCAACTATGAAGGTAGAGATGCTCTACTGAGCAAATATTCACATTTTATTAAATAGGGATTTCAGCAGCCTTAACACAATTTGCCTGTGGCATTTAATGGTAGATTATTGGCTTTGAAAATAAAATGTCACTTGATCAGAATAGAAGTTAATTAGAGCCTTGAAGTGTCTGGGAGACATGTTAATTTTCTATATGTAATGATGAGCTGGTCTTTTGCTACAAGAAAGAGCAGTTTCACTGACTGTACTACTTCTAAGGTAGACTGTCTAAAGTTCAGCATGATACTTTGTCATGAAATTTTGCCAGATAAAAAATATTTCATTAGTCTCCTCATGAACAAAGAAGATGATGGGAGTACATTTTTCATGATCATATATTTCTGGATTTTCAAGCTAGGGATATAAAATCTAGCAGCTTTGGAGCTGCAAACAAACCTTTAAAAATACCTGTCATTTTCATATATACAACTTTATGCCTTTAGATTCCTAAACCTTTTTCAGAATCTTGCAATATATGGCATTTACTTTATCAAATTAGTGTTTAAAAATATACATTATACATAAAGCTGTTTTTGATTCTCTTCCTTCTGGGAGAATTGTCTTATAGTTTGTTGTCATTGTTTGGTATTCTCTTTCTTTGGAAATAGTCATAATGGTTACTCTCATTGTAGCTTAGTAAACATGGTTTAATGTTCGTGCCATAAGACCTGTGATTTTGGGTCAGATCAGTTAGGTTACATTTCTTTATGTGCTCCAGAGAAGGCAAGAGTATGGTCGAGTTACAGCTGGTCCCCTGAAAACCGTATGTGGCCCTGTGACTGAATGTTTAGCTGTGTTTTGTTTGTTGTGGCGGCATACTCCTCCAGCGTGTTGTAAAGGAAAAATCTTAATTAATGTCCTTCTCTAAGGATGAAAGGCATTTTGAGTTCTAATATTTCTTAATCTGAAAAAGTCTCTTTAATATTTTAATGAGTATTTTGTTTAAGTTCATGAAATTCTCAGGTGTATTTCTTAGCTTATTTTTGTAGGTGACATGTTCTTATCAGTGCCCTTTAAAAATGACCCAAGTTTTATATTCCAAATTTTGTCGTGTATAACTTCATGTTGAATTTCTCTGTCTTCTCTTTGCTTCTTTTTTTAATCCTACACCTTTTGTAAAAGGAAAGTGCTTCCATCTCCTTTCCACTTGCCATTTTATTCACTTTTTGGCTACATTTGAATTTTTGAGGCTCCAAAAGTATTATGTTGCAATGTCACTAAAATGTATATACTTACCTTTTTTGTCTTTGCTATGTTTAGTTTTTTTGTTTTTGTAGGGATAGAGAACTTTCCTTTCATTACTCTTCCTGGTACAGTATCTAACATTTTCTAGTTCCTTTATATTCTATTTCTGTCTACTAGCTGATAGCCAAAACCACCATCATTTAAGCAGACCAGGGAGGATTTTCCTTTAGACTCAACTTGCACTGACATCTCTAATTAGGCAGTATTATATGAATATATAATATACATTATATTATATATTATAATTATATAATATGATATATATTATAATATTATATGATATATATTATATTATAATAATATAGATAACTTATGTAATACCTATGTAACAGCTTAGAAAAATGAACAGATTATAATATAAAATCACAGGGATAGAAGCCAATACATTACTATAAAAACTGGTCTTAAGGATGTTTACATTATCCAGCGCAGAATGGACTTTCACAGGATGACACATACTGAGGAATAGTTTATAGGGAAAGATCACTAGCTGTATAAACAAATGAATTACTTGAAGATTTATGATATTCTAAAATCTAATGTGATAATCTTGATCTTTCAATAACTGAATTTCATCCATTTACATTTATTATATTTGCACTTCTGTTTGTCTCATTTCTAACACCGTCTTCTAGCTGTGTGGGGCAGGTCACAGATCACTTCAACACTAAACAATTTTCTCAAGGGGATACAGGGAGCAAGATGAGTCACAACTAATTTTTCAAAATTGATAGCTGACATATAGCTTCCTGTGTGCCAGGGACTGATCTAAGCACTTTACATACTCTGTATTTTACTAGATAATACATGCTTCAGTGTATAATGTGCACTCACTTTGATCAAACTTTCAGGAAAACAAATGCTCCTCAGGAAAGTGGCCGGTCCTTATTTGGGAGAGCCACATCTGGAGGGGCTGATGCTCTCCTGGTAAATGTGCAGATCTCACTGCCCTCTCACAGCCATCTGCTCTATGAAGGCTGCCCCTTCCCTCTCCTCTGAAAGCCCTTCCTGCCCTGCATGACTTACCTGCCTCACCAGCCCCCCACTGATCTCTGCCCTGATTGTGGCACTGGGCAGAGGCCATTCCAACCCATTCTTGTGGAATACGAGATTCTTCCCAACTGGAATCCTGTCTGCCTGGCTGGCCCAGATGGGGGTGCACCAGAAGACCTGTTGGGTTCCCCTGTTCCTGAAAGATACTACCCATGTACGCAAGTAATGTGCATCCTTATTTTTTTCCTTGAAAATTTGGGCCAAAAAGTATTCCTTTGGTAACAACTTATATAGAACTTTCATCAACCCATGAGACTGGCTTTCAGATTATTCATGTGAGAAAATGGGAGAAGAAACAACTTTTCCCAAGGCTGCACAGCTCAGAGGTTACAAGGGCTGGTATTCAAACTGTGTTCTTTGTTATCGAACGTTACTGTCATCGTAGAAGTTTATCACATGTAGAGCATGACAGTAAAACTGTGCGATACAAAGTAAAAAAATTTAAAAACTGTTGGAGAGGGAAAATAAGTTTATCTACAAAGAGTGAGTGGCAGATACTCCTGCTGAACCTAATGGAATAACATTTTGAAAATTCTAAAGACAGTTATAAGTAAGCTTACAATTTTCTCACCGATTCAAAAATTTTAGCATATGAAAATAAATTCAATGTCAGTGCACAAATACTTTATTACAAATTACCTCTGAAAGAACTGCTAAGGTTCTTTATAAAATTATGGACAAAGCTGATGCCTACGTGACATAAATACAGAGGAAGTTATTACGTTTTGTGACTTTTAATAAAGGCTATTTAATAAATATCCAATTAACAAGGGATTAGTAAGGTTCTCAGTGCTTGGGATGAATTTATTAATCTCTCAATGCCATTTTCTTTGAACTTATAGAAATATATACTATGCAACCATTTTCTAAAAATAGAATTCTAAGAAAATTAACATATTCTCTTGCCTTTTTCTAAAAAACTGAAATAAAAACTAAACTAAAATAAAATCTAAAACTTTTTCTACAAACTAAAATATTAGTCATTCAAAGAAAGCTGTCGTATAAGAGGACACTATTGCTGATGATGGTGGAGGTAATAAATTCAATGATTTTTTTAAGAAGAGTGTGTTACTGGTATTACTGAAGAATAATGCACATAGGTCAACGTTAGTTGGGTAGATTACTACATGATTTAGAATTTATGAATTGTGTGTGAGTTTCTTTCGCTTTTCAGGTTTTAAATCTTATTTGCATATTAAAATGATTGTGTATTCTAATAATTATTAGGAGGATGAGAACAGCAACAAGAATGTTGCTCAGATTAACTGCATTTTTCAGCCTGACTGAACCCTTAGGTTGGCTTGGTTTTACTTGAGATTTCAGTGCCATTCTGCCAGTCTTTTTCACCAATACGCAGGATTCATTTCCTTCCCTGTCAGCGAGACGGCAGATGGGAGAGCCAGGCGAGGCCTTCGGTATCAAAAGCTCCCCTGACTTTGGTGTCAAAGGAGCAGCACAGTCATTTAAACTTGGTCCATGTCTCTGCAGCTTACAAAGTTAAACAGCTAAAAGCGATAAAACAAGAAGGCAGTACAGTGGTATGTTGTGCACATCAGTGGCACTCCCCTCTTCCCAACTCGCCTGCTTGCTCCAACTGTTTGAGGGTTTCTTTGGAAGGCAGTGCATTTTCTCTTGCATTTCCACCTTCTTCAATTTTGACTTAACAAATTTCTCAGTCTCTGTTGTATCTGGTTTGTGAGCCATTGGTTGCCCGGAAGACAGGAAGTGGGTCAAGGTGCCTGATCGGGCAGGATCTGACTTGCTCTAGGCCACCACTGGGTGTCTGTCACCCTTGTACTTTCTATCTTCACAATCGATTAGGAGACCAAAGCACTTTATGTAACAATGACATATTCCTGTGATCATTTGGATTCTGAGATGTATTGTTTTGTTTTGTTTTCCCCAGCGCCTGGCTTTGGAAGCAGAGAAAGTTCAAGCAGCCCACCAGTGGAGAGAAGATTTTGCAGTAAGGACTTTTTAGCTACTTCATTTAAGTAGATTGCTATTTTGTGTTGGGATAAATAGGATGCTTATGTTCACATTAAACTATTTTTTAATCACGGAATCTTAACAATGTTATGGGATCAGAAAACAACTATACTTTGTTGGTTTTTTATTTGTTAGGTTTTTTTTTTTGAGACAGAGTCTTACTTTGTCACCCTCAGTAGAGTGCTGTGGCGTCATGGCTCACAGCAACCTCCAGCTCTTGGGCATAGGTGATTCTCTTGCCTTAGCCTCCCAAGTAGCTGGAACTACAGGCGCCCACCAAAATGTCCAGCTATTTTTTAGAGCTGGGGTCTCGCTCTAGCTCAGGCTAGTCTCGAACTCCTGAGCTTAGGCAAATCCACCCACCTCAGCCTCCCACAGTCCTAGGATTATAGGCATGAGCCACTGCACCCAGCCCCAGCCACTGTTGGTTGTTGCAAAAAAATTGTTTTGGGGTAACCAGGGCCAAATAAGTTAATCAAAGTGCACTTGCTTACGTTCCACATGAAAAGTAAAAAGTTTTTGAAATGTTCTCCCATACTTAAAGTACAGTATTTATAAATACATTAAAAGTAGCATTACATTACAATATATGATTAATCTTTGTAGGTATTACAAATATACTAGTTGAAAAACAAGTTGCCTCTAACTACTTTGAGTTTAGGAGAAGAGGCATGCATGTCATAATCACCTTGGGGGTAGGCAATACAATTAAAGTGAAAATGAAAATATTAAACTCTTAAAATTTAAGTTGCTTGACTTTATCTAGAAGTCATCTTTTTTCTACTCCGACCTTCTTTTACAAATGCTGGCTGACATTAGCTTTTGCAGGTATTATATTGATTGTGTTCTAGGAGTTTCTAGTTTAATTATATGAGTAGCAGGAATTCTCCTTCCAAGGAGGTTTGCCCATGATCTGTTTATGCTCTTACAGCCGAGGGGCACAGTGAAGAAGTCCATCCTTACCAGCTAAAATACTTCTGTTACCTATTTGAATTATTAAGTGTATAGTGAAAATCTCTTTAGTTTTTGATGGCAGATAGATTCCAGACAACCCATTTTGGGATGTGATATACCTAGTCCCCTCCCCCTTATACACATTTAAACAGAATTAAACTACGAGAGCTTGATTGCAGTTTTTGATGTTTTGTAAAACAAAAGTCTCAAATTTAAAGACAAATAGTTGTGATTCAGTGGAGCATTCCAGGTTTAGGAATTAGCACTTCTACTTAGGGTGATTATGATCTATGTGATAAACGATATGTTGAATACCAAACACTAAATGATATTTCATTCACTTTAAGTGATAATAAAAAGTCTTGCAGGCTTGGTGATTCTGATATTATTTACTTTTGCTATTTTTTCCACTAATTTATGTTTCTTACACAGTCTGTTGAAGACACTATATGGCGATTGTCAGTGTGTTTTTCTGCTGAATTGATGACGTTTCATCTCAGTTGTTCGTGTCATGTAGGCATTAGCTTTGTCCACCATTTTTATCAGAGGCGGGATAATAAAGATTCATTCTCCATCTGTAACATATAAAGGAAAAAAAATCAGTGATTAAGTTAAAAACATAATGAACATCGAGCAAATTATAAGCTCATCCAAGGAAAGGATTTATAATGTTGTTAGCTGCTTTTAGACAGAAGCAAAGTAAACTTGAACCTTTTTTGTTCAAAAGTTCAAAGCAAACCTAATATATCTAAATAAATGTCCTTTTGATTAACTAATGCTAAATGGAAATTACTCTCCTGCACAATATGGAGATGGTGTGGTCAGGGCAGTGTAAAGGTAAGAGAGCTACATCTGGGTTGTGTATTGTGCCTAGTGTTGGTGTAACACAATTAGTGCTGTGATAGTTTGAATCTTTAGTAATTAAGAGAATTTAAAAGATCATTAAGGACACACAAAATCAACAATTATATATTTGCTATTCAAAAGAAAGCTGCTTTCTTTCCATTAAGGTGGTTTGGTAGTTATTGTAAGTAGTCATTTATTAGTTGCATGTCTTTTTCAAATTTCTAAGGAGCAATTAATGTGGAAAAGAATAAATTAACAAGTAGTAATGCTTTTATGTCACTGGTGCTACTTTAGTTAACTACTGTTTACCATTCTGTGGATAAAAGGTTTCCTTTCCCAGATTATTGTAAAAACTTTATGGACTCATTAACACTAAGTTAATATTTGCCAATGATTTTCTTTCTTATTAAATAACTTCTAACACAAAAAATCAATGAGAATTAGCTATTACTGTATTCTATCAAATCCAAACCATCACGAATGATAAAACTTTCTGCCATTTTATTATTTGATTTATTTTTAAGAAAGATGAAGCCATTTAAATTATGATGTACCAACAATGTTAAGCTATATTACTATTTGTGAGATACCAAAAATGTGAAAAAATTTATCTTGAAATATAACTCATATTATTCCCTCTTGCAGTGCCTATCTTCAGGTAGCAGCACTGCTAAAAAAAGGACAAATCAGCTCCACGATAATACAAAAGCCATTACTAAATCTTACATGTTTAAACAGAAAGTAAGTGGTTTACTCAGTAAGTGTTAGGAGTTTTTACCATATGAAAGTTCTTGCACAAATTCTGTTCTAAATTTCCCCCTAGATTAGTTCTCAATTTATTTAGGAACTATGAACATCTTGATTGACATCAAAAGAGGCTGTTAAAGGAAAATAGGTTACTTTACAGCACTGTTAACTCATTTCTTGAGTAAACTTTTTGAAGAACTGTGAATGACGTCAGCAGGACACACATCTGTTACAATTTGCACACCGAGGATTGATATTTTCCATATCTCATCGTGTCAGCTGTACATAAAGTCTTTACAATAGCCTTTCTCTTTGAAATGCCATATTGTGATAGAATGTTGAGATAGTGGCGATTTTTATTTTTGGAGAATAGAACCAGAATGAAGAGGGCCTAATCTCAAGACTCAAATAAGCGAAGAGTACAACGTAAGACACCCTCCCCTCCCTTCTTTTCTTTCCTGAAAACCTAGCTGGTGCTTCAGTTCGTAGACATTACAGATAAATAAATCCCACAAGACCACAATTCAAGAGCATGTTTGGAAATCAACATTAAATGTCTTGTTATTTTGTGAAAACACACAAAACAATCAAAAATGTTAGGAACCTTTTAGCCATTTAGCAATGTTTAATTTGAAGTCAAATACGACCGTTTGCCAAAAGGTCCTCCTTTTAAACTCTATAATACTTTTATCTTTTAAGATATTTAACTATTTGCATCAGTGCAATAGTTCTTTAATGCCATCCTTTAATAACACTGAGATGATTTAGAAGGCAGAAATAATTTCCTAACAGGTACATTAACATTTCAAAAAGAAATATAATATTCTGATTCTTCCCTCACGTATAAGTGGGCCTGTTTCATTAATATTACTTAGGCAAAATGTTGATTAACATTCCCTGCTGTGTAATGTAGAGAAATCTCATGAACAACAAGAACAAAAGGCAAAGCACTAGTATGCTGGCAACAACAAAGGGCTCGTGTAATTCACACTCTCCCTCGGCTCTGCCCCATTCCCAACTGAATATACAAGTGAGAGGACAAAGGGCACGTCTCTAAATGGATTAAGATTTATGCGGTCATGCATTTACAAGTTCAAACCAATATTTATAAATAAGCTATGTCTACCAGCTGCCTTTCAGGTCTCAGTGCAACTTATGGGTGTTAACGGTGACATTTCATGTCATTTATGATGGACAAATTATTTTATTAAAAGCAGGTGGGAGAAGGAAAAAAGAGCTTGGCAAACGGATCGTTCCACATGAAATACTTGCTATTATTTCTACCAAACAGATCTTTTCCAATTGCATTTGAAATCTCATTTGATTACTTTGCAATGGTTGCTTAACTAAAGCAATTTTGTTTCCAACTAAGCCTGCAATATTAATTGTACTTACACATGTATAAACATAAGGGGTGCCTAATTTGTATTTTAATAAGTAGGATCTTTATGTATGGCTGATTAGCACCAGCTTGTTACTGTGCACACTGAGCACGGGTGTCTAGAAATTGGCCAGTAAATAAAACATTTGAAGAATCCTCTTTGGCTTTAGCTTTACAGAAAACGTCAATTAGTAGGTGGAAATTTTTCTAGTGAAGTGGAATGTTATTGAATGTCAATCAGAATAATTTGGTTCTTCAGTATTGCTTTAATTTTCTCATTTAAAAAATTACTTTGCCAAATCATGTTTTGAAAGTTGATAATATTTTAAATTTTGTGTTTATATGAGTAAAAGTAAAAGGCCCTGGCATGTGTATTTAATTATTTTTTCTGTCTTTATGTATTTCATGGAATTGCATCATTCTTGCTGATTGCAGTACTAATTATGGTGAATACAGGGTATGAGAAAGTGCACTGCATTTATTTAGATCACAGTGTATAAGGACAAACAAGATCCTAAATTATAAACCGGTATAGGGGCTTGAATATGAAAGACCTGACTTTTAGGGTAAAAAATGAGGATGTGACATTCTGTCTTAGGGAATAAACAGATAAAATTAATAGATGACCAAAATGATTTTAACTTCTGGCTTGAAGTAGTCTTTCTTAGTTTCTACCTTTAGTCAAAATGCCCTTTTAGAATCAAGAGCTTGCATATTTTAATGTTTTTTAAACATTAAACATGTCTATTAAGTAGGGAAACAGTTTTTATTACTTTTTTTAGACCCTTTGCATAAATATAACGTTTATTCTTTCCTTAACACATATTAAATTGTGTTGAATTTTCTTGCACCAGCTATTAGCAAGGAATCTTTACAATAGTTGAAAGGGCCAGGATAACTCCTGAGGTTTCTTTATTGATTCAGTAAGGACTGTTTTTTTTTTTTATTTTTTTTTTTATTTTTTACACATACATGTGTTTATTAGGTTTCCACTTTTTGCCTTCACAGAATTAAAAAGGCTTAAAATTTAAAAGCGATAACAATGTTCAAGATAAGGGCTAGAAACAAAAACCTTGCAAAGAATAAACGAAGATAAATACATTCAGAACAGAAATCAGATGATTGCTGCATCGAAATATTAAGCAATAATAATAATAATACTAATGCAAAGAAAGTAACATTCACATTGTCAGATAAGAGTATGTCTATTATAGAATGCTATGATTCTGAGGTTCAGTATGGAGTCATCAGTTAACTTCTCTTATTTTTTTTCCAAAGTCTCAAAAAATAGACAACTAATATTTATAAATGAAAGTAAAAGATAATTTCAAAAAAACAGATCATGCCAAATCTTATAGACAACAGAAAAAGAAGAAATATTTCAAAATCATTCTACTTAATCTGGATACACCTGATATTAAAATTGGAGAAAATATATTATTATAAAGGGGAAATTACAAACATATTTCACTTTCACTTATAAATGAGGAAGCAATATCCTAAACAGCATATTAACAAGTTGAATTAAAAATTAATGTTAAAGTAATATACTTTGGTCAAAATTGAATCCAGTTTATGTGAGAATTAGTCACTATTTTCT
>CAUYON010095853.1:0-14610 GCA_963573935.1 Arctocebus calabarensis
TAGCTGGGACTACAGGCGCCCGCCACAACGCCCGGCTATTTTTGTTTGGGTTGCAGCCGTCATTGTTGGTTGGCAGGCCCAGGCTGGATTCGAACCCGCCAGCTCAGGTTTACATGGCTGGCGCCTTAGCCTGCTGAGCCACAGGCGCTGAGCCGATCCTTAGTTTATAAATACCTTAGGGTGTTGTAGTTACCAAAGTTAGTTTTAAAGTACTTAGCTGAAATTGTAAGTACAGTGAGAGTGATGACACCTAGTGCCATTTTGTGACTATTCATTTGCTAATTTGTAGATAATATAGGAAATAATAAATACCGTATTAACCTGGAACTGAAGGCCTTCACTGTTTCTGGAATTAGGTGAGGATTGTCCCCTGCGCCTACTCTTTTTAAATCCTATCTTGTCTCTTTAGTTGTCTCTTTAGTTCTTTCATTCTGTCACAACCAACTGTTGTGCCCAGACCAGTCCCCAAGACCACCGGGGAGCCAAGTCCGATGCAAAAGCAAAAGAGCCTTTATTCAAACTCGAGTTTGGTCCCTCAGACCAGTTGAGAGCCCGAGTGTCAAGCAGGCATTTCTTTTATACTGTTTTTCTTGCATAGTCAGCAGGGTAAGCTAGCGCAATACGGAAGCCAATCTCAGCAGTTAAAGCAGGGTCACAGGGTGGGGAGAACATATTTGTCATCAATCACAAGATACATCGTGAGTACATTACTGTATGGGTCACAAGGACATGGTTCATGTCCAGTTTGGGGTCAAATGAGTTGGGTAATTCTCCAAGGAACTCGGGACTTTCCATTAGGGGGTATTACACCACAGTTTTCAACATACCCTTCTTTTCCCAGAATATAGCTCCTCCACCCTTATAGGGGCTGGAGCTGCAACACAAAAGGGTGAAAGTTCTGTCATAAGCTTTACCTCTATTTCTGTTCTCTCATTCCCCCCTTTGACTTGTTACTTTAAGGGCCCAATCATGGGACCAATTTAAACCTTCGATTCCATGCTATCTTCTTGATGTAGAGGAAGAAGTTGACATTGAGTGCTTAAAACCATTAAGTTTATGGCTTTATATCTCTGTTGCACAAATGCTATGATGAGGTTGATTATGATAGGGCCACAAGTTATGCTGATAAAGAAAAGAAGGAGAGGGCCTGCTATAGCTGATAAAAGGGTCATTTTGTTAACCATGGGGACCACTTGAATAGATTTTCATACCACTTACTTTCTTTTTTACATCATTCTTCTCTTTTATATAAGTTTTTTCTAACTAAGGCTAGGCTATCTTTTTTATAACTCCAGAGTGGTTAGCATAAAAGCAACACGTTTCTCTTAAGGCCATGCAAAGGCTTCCTTGTTTCAGGAAAAGTAAGTCTAAGCCTCTTCTATTTTGCAGGACCACTTCTGCTAGAGAGTTTACTGACTTTTCTAGATGGGTGACAGAGGCTTCTAAATTTCAGAGATCTGAATCAATTTGAGTTGTAAGAGATCTAAAGCCTGGGCTAAGGGGTCCACTGCCTAAAGCCGAAGCGCTCATGGCTGTAGAGCCTGCCAATCCTATGCCTATAAGCAAGGGTACCAGGATGGGGCCCTGGTCTGTCTCTGCAGGCTGAAAAAATGTTCTTTCCCTTCTTCTCCCAAGCAAATGTAAACTTGGGGGATAATATGAGTTAGTATGCAAATTTGGGGGATGTCATATAAAAACAAAGTACTTATATAAGGGGTCAAACCAGTAGAACACGCAAACCAAGTCCCTTTAGGGGCTACTAAGTAGTAGGGAGTACTTCCTGAGGGGTTAGCTGAAAGTTGGATATGATATAAGCAGTTGTCTTGGTAAAGGTAGGTGTGCAAGGGGTATCCTGGGGAGGTAATACACCATCCTTGTCCTTACAAATCTCCTAAAATTAAAGTGGGTATAGAACCCCAAGTACATATAGAGCTATTGTGTTTTATCATATCGGCAGTAACATTTAATATCTGGCCTGGACCCCTAACGTGATATTTGCAGCTATTCCTACATAATACGGTGGGGATGGGTTTAGGCAAAGCCAGCAATCTCTTGTTAAATTCAGTTTGTAATATTTGCAAAATTATAAATTGCATCTAACAGAGTAAATATGGGAGATGCTTTAGGGGGTGCAGGGGCACTGATTACAGGCGTGGCTGGATTTTCATTAGTATGATTTGGTGGATTCTTACTGACATGCTTAAAGGGTTGGCTGGTACTGGTGACTCTAGGGGCAGGTGTACTTGCCTGGGGTAGCTCTGGGATAAGGACAAAGTTTGGACCTATTGGTCTTATGGGATGTGGTCTGGGGAATTTTTGAATGGTGAACAAGAAACTGGGGTCTTGTCCATAAACATACAGTCTTATTCCCCAAGTCAAGCCTGTTCGCCAATCTACGCGTTCCCATTGTCTTACAGTTAGTAGAATAGGGTTACAATGGCAATTTAGGGCATAGGAGGCTGTACTGTATAGCCTATGAAACTCTATTTATGGATCCTTAGCTGACACCCAGTATATTATAGTTTCATAGCCCCAATTCTTACAGTAGTAATCTCCAGCAACCCCACACCCCTCTCCACCTAACTTAATCGCAGGGCAAAGGTAGAAATCAACATCTCTGAGTCCCCTGGCATCTTGCAGGCTTGTACAACTCCAAATTGTATCCCCTGTCCCATCGTACCTTTTACATGTAGCTCCAGTCCAGCTATAGCCAAACAAGGCACAGAGATCAAAAAGGAAAACTGGCTGGCCGTATTCCACTGAGACGCTGCCGTCATCAGTGTGTGAAATTTTCCAGAAGTCTGTATCTGAGACTGGGGCTACTTCAGTGCCGTCTTCTGGTCTGGAGAGGACCCAGTCATAAGAGACCTGTTGGTGTGGGTTTGAAAAAGACGTATCTGCAGTCATAAGCAACACTAAGCAGGTAAAGATGAGTGTGTGAGCTTGAGTTTCAATGGGTTGTCTTGGTTTCACTGGATCTTTCATTGCGGGGTGAAATCCTCTGGGATGGCAAAAGGGTCTGCAAGCTTGGCGTGGGTGTGGTGAATCCAAGAAGCAATGCCATCTACTTTGAGAACGGTGGGGGTGGTTAGTAAAATCATGTATGGTCCTTTCCACCGAGGCTCTATCGTCTCTTGATGGTGTCTTTTCACAAGCACCCAGTCCCCGGGTCGGAATGCATATGGTTCTGGGACGGGGCCGGCTATATAGGTGGCCTGCAGCCAGTCCCAGTTCTGCTTCTGTGCCTGTTGGTAACATTGGAGGAAGAGGAGAAAGTCTTTATCACTTGCTTCTGTTATCATATCTAAGTGAGTGTTTGGGATAATAGGAGGGGGTCTTCCATAGAGGATTTCATATGGTGTAAGCCCTAAAGTGTAGGGGGAGTTTCTGACCCTATATAGGGTGAGGGGGAAGAGAGTCACCCAGTCCCTGCCAGACTGTAGGGTTAATTTGGTTAAGGTCTCTTTTAAAGTTCTATTCATCTTTTCTACCTGGCCTGAGCTCTGGGGTCTGTACATACAGTGCAATTTCCAAGTTGTCCTCAAAGCTGTAGCTACCCCTTGTGTTACCTGCGATACGAAGCATGCGCCATTGTCAGAGCTCAGCATGGCAGGTAACCCATACTTGGGAAGGATGTCTTCTAGGAGCTTCTTTGCCCCGGTCTGGGCAGTTTTATGCTTTTTGGGGAAGGCTTCAACCCACCCGGATAAGGTGTCTATAAAGACTAAGAGATCCTTGTACCCATACTTCCCTGGTTTGACTTCTGTGAAGTCCACCTCCCAATATGCACCAGGCTTAGTTCCTCGTTCACGGCTTCCTTGGGTTGTAGGTCCACTCTTAGCATTTGTGAGCTTGCAGGCTTTGCAAGTCCTAGCTACTTGATCAACTTTAGCGTCTAGGTTCTGAATTTTAATTTTCACATGGCGGACCAGATATTTCAGTTTTCTATTACCTAGATGGGTTGTTTGGTGCATGCGCTGCAATATTTCTAAACCTAGTTGTGCTGGGAGAATAGTCTTGCCATCAGCAATGTGCCACCAGTCATTCTTGCGCCATTTCAAGGGCCATTCCCCTTCTATAGGTGGGATATGGGCTTGAGGAATGGTGTGGATCCAGACCAGATCTTCTGGTGTGTAATTGGGCTCTTCTGGTAACACTGGGGATCCTGGATCTGGCAGGTTGATGCAAGGGCTGGAGTAGCACTCAGGGATGCATCTTTGGCGGCTTTGTCTACCAGGTAGTTTCCTCTAGGGATGGGGGTGATGGGTTTCTGTTGTCCTGGACAGTGAATAATGGCTAGCTTTTTGGGTAACCAAATAGCAGTCAGGAGTTCTAAGATCTCTTGTTTGTTTTTAATAGTCTTTCTTTCGGCCATGAGCAGGCCTCACTCTCGGTAAATTGCTCTGTGAATATGGGCTGTGGCAAAGGCATAGCGACTGTCTGTATAGATATTCACCCGCTTGGCCTTGCCTAGTGTGAGGGTCTTGGTGAGGGCTATGAGCTCCGCCTTCTGGGCTGAGGTTCCTGCCGGGAGGGGCTGTGCCCAGAGGATCTCTGATTCTGACACCACTGCTGCCCCTGCATACCTGTATCAATCCTTGATAAAGCTTCTCCCGTCTGTGAACCAGATCTCCTCAGCATCTGGCAATGGCCGGTCTGTCAGATCGTGTTAGATGCAGTGGGCCTGGGCCAGTATTTCCGCACAGTTGTGGAGGGGTCCTTCCATCTCTGGGTTAGGTAGCAGGGTGGCAGGGTTAAGGGCCTCACTGGGCAGGAACTGGATTTGTGGTGAATTCAACAGTAGTCCTTGATAATGAGTCAGTCTGGCCTTGCTCATCCATTGGTCTGTGAGTTGTTTCAGGATCCCTTCAATGGCATGAGGAGTTGTTATTAAGAGTTCTTGTCCTAAAGTGAGTTTGTCTGCATCTTTGACTAGCAGAACAGTGGCCGCTATGATGCACGGACAAGGGGGCCACCCTGCTGCCACTGGATCCAACTTCTGGATAGATAGATATGCGACGGGTCTATTCCATGGTCCTAGAGTCTAGGTTAGCACCCCTTTGGCCACTTCTTTGTGCTTATCTACATAGAGGTGGAAAGGTTTTGTGATATTGGGGAGGTCCTGGGTGGGGGCAGATAGCAATGCAATTTTCAAGTGCTGGAAGGTTTTTTTTTGGTCCTCTGTCCAAGAAAAGGGCTGTCCTTCTTTGGTGGCTTCATAAAGGGGCTTAGCAATTTCAGCAAATCCAGGGATGCATAGCTGACAAAACCCAGCCACTCCCAGGAATGCTCTAACCTCCTTCTGTGAGGTGGGAGTCAGGATTTTTAGCACCATCTCCTTTCTTGCCTCTGACAGCCATCTCCGCCCGTCCCTTAGGATGTAACCCAAGGAACTCACAGTCTGTTGGCAGATCTGGGCCTTCTTAGCTGATGCCCGATACCCGAGGTCACCAAGTGTGCTGAGTAGGTCTTGTGTCCTTTTGTCTGCAGCTCTACTCACTGTCTGCTGCAATCAGGATATTATCTACACACTGAAGGAGGGTGAGGTTGGGGTGTTGTGCACGGTGCTCACTCAGGTTTTCATGTAGGGCATCATCAAAGATGGTTGGGGAATTCTTGAACCCTTGCGGCAGTTGGGTCCAGGTTAGCTATCTGCTCGTGCCTCTCTCAGGGTAGGTCCATTCAAAGGGGAATATGGCTTGGCTTTGTGGTGCTAGTAGTAAACTGAAGAATGCATCTTTCAAGTCTAGCATGGTGTACCACACCTGGGAGGGAGCTAGGGAGCTTAGGAGAGTATACGGGTTAGGTACTGTCAGATGTATGTCCATTACCCGTTTGTTGACTTCTCTTAAGTCCTGCACAGGATGATAGTCATTTGTGAGGGGCTTTTTGACTGGTAAGAGGGGGGTATTCCATGCAGACTGACAAGGGACCAGGATTCCTGCCGCCAAGAGGTGTTTGATGTGTGGTTGAATTCCTTTCTTTGCTTCTGATGGCATCGGGTACTGTTTTACTCATACCAGCTCAGCCCCTGGCTTGAGTTCAATTATGACCGGAGGTTGATGTGCTGCTAGCCCTACTCCCCCTGTCTCTGCCCAAGCAGACGGAAGAGAGCAGAGCCAAGCGGCGATATTGGGGCTGTCAAGTGGGTTTTTGGATGGTATCTGGTGGAGTTTGTATTCATCTTCCAATTTGATAGTCAGGACCTGAATCGGGCATCCTTGACTGTCTGTCACTCAGGTGCCACCAGGTTGGAATGAGATTTGGGCTCCTACTTTACTTAGTAAGTCCTGGCCTAAGAGTGGGTAGGGGCAATCTGGGATTACCATGAAGGCGTGGGATACCTGCCTAAGTTGGCTGTTCTTCAGGTAGTCCATGAGCATTGTTTTAATCCAGTGGCCCCTTGCACCGAAGTCATTTTAGCTGCTAAATTCCCTTGATCTGTGACTAATACTGAGTGCTCAGCCCCAGTATCTACTAGCAAAGTTATTGGTGTCCCCTTCACCTTGAGGGTTACCCTGGGCACAGGGAGGGGAGCTGAGCCCCGACTTCCCTAGTCACTCAGTTCTCCAAGTTCAAGGACCTGGGTGGTATGGGGAGGCATTTTACCTTTCTTCTTAGGCCCAATGTCCAGTTTCTCTGCAAAAGGCACACTGGTCTTTCCTTAATGGTAGGCCATCCCCCCATGTTCGCCCCTTACCTCATCCGGCAGCTAGTTGTTTTAATTGTAGTTTTCGTTCTTCTGGAGAGTCTGCTGTTGATGCAAGATTCTGGTGAGATCTTGGGTCTACTTTGTTCGGGCTCGGACTTGCTTTTCTTCAGGGGTTTCCTGATTATTATAAACTTTCTCAGCAACTGCAAGAAGATCTTGTAAAGACTTTTCAGCTAACCTATCTACTTTCTGGAGTTTCTTTTTAATATCTGGACCAGACTGGTTCATGAAGGCCACTATGACTGTGGCCCTGTTCTCTTCTGCTTCTGGATCAAGGGGTGTATAAGTATGAAATGCTTCCATAATTCTCTCTAGAAAGGCTGCTGGGGATTCAGCTTTTTCCTGCTGGACATTTCCTACCTTGGCCAAATTGGTTAGCTTCCGAGCCACCTTCCAGAGACCCCCCCATCGGAGTCTGGCGGTAAACCCGGAGCCTCTCCTTACCTTCAGGCAGGTTGAAATCCCAGTTTGGGCGAGTCAAGGGAAAAGCTTCATCTATCAAGACCTGTTGGTAGTGGGGTTTCCATCTTCACCTAGACAGACTTTTGGGCTTCTGACTGGATCCTTTCCCTTTCCTCTGTAGAAAACAAGACTCGCAGTAATTGCTGACAATCATCCCAAGTGGGTTGGTGGGTAAAAAGAATAGAGTCTAAGAGATCAATAAGAAAAGAGAGTTTTTCTGAGAATTTAGGGTTCTGCAATTTCCAATTATACAAATCACTAGTGGCAAAAGGCCAGTAGTATAACTCTCACTCCCCATCGTCGGCGGGGCCAGCTGCTCGGAGGGGCAAGACATTGACTGTGGAGTCTGCAACCTCCAGGGCGCATGGCAGCTGCTTGTGTTGTGCCCTCTGCCTAGTATAGGGTGGACTAGCCACATTTCCTGTGACTTCCACTTCCCCAGGAGGTGGAGGGGGCAATCCTACTTGAGGCGGTCTACTAGGAGGTCGGTAAGGTGGTAGGAGAAGAGTCTCCTGGTCTGCCCCGCTGTTCCTACAGTCTTGGATAATAGGGTAAAGCTGCACAGAGGGGTTGGGGGGTTCCTTCTTAGGAAATTTCTCATGGACCATGAGTACCAGACTTGGAATTTCTTGTGGCATGAAGATTGCCTTCAACCATGGGGGAGGGACTTCTACTAAGTCCTGCCAAGCAGTAATATAAGGGATCTGATTAAGCTGTCTGGTCTGCGGCTGATAGATGATATCTTTAACCTGAAAAACAATAGGGAGATGGAAAGTTCCTATGGTGGGCCACCCGATGTCAAAGGTCAGCCACTCATTCCTGCAAAAATGATTAGTTTATTCTTTTTAACATTAAAACCATACTGTTGGCCTCTGGTCTTGAAGTCTTGGAAATGGTCACAAATAAGAGTAAGAGGTGAAGTCTGAGTCTGTCCCATGTTGACCATCCATCACAGTCACCCACTTACAGCCAACCAAAGTAAAACAGACACAAAACACAAAATAATCTACATTAACACAGACACCAAACACAAAATACACATATCACAAAAAGGCAGCCTCCTAAAAGTCCAAGGCAAAAATGAAAGTAAGACGCCGGCTTCTCGCCATCAGACGGGAGCCACCTGCTGCGTCTAAGCAAAACACTAAGGGGATTGAATCCGCACCATGCCCTGTGGATTCCACATCCCAGTCTGGAGAGGTCAAGTCGCTTTGACTCACAAACAGCATAAAAGACATCGAAGGGATGACTTCACGCGGTGTCCTGGGGATTCCACGTCCCAGTCCAGAGTGTTATGTCCCTTACTCAGAGGGGGCGGAACGTCTTCCACTTGCAACCTCTTGGCCCTGTGCTGTGGTTGCTGCCCCCGGCGGGGAAGCCACCAGCACGTCTGCCTTGACCCGATGGCTGGCCCCAATACTTGAGTGGCTCTCCGGTGCCCAGCCTGCTGAGTGGGTCTCCGGTGCACCACCGGCCCCACTTGCACTTAAAACAAAGACATGAGCAGCTCTCCAGTGCTGGCCCCACTGTGTGGGTCTCTGGTGCACCACCGGCCCCACTCACACAAAACACAAGAGCGATGGACAAAGAAGCAACAAACCAAAGAAACCAAAAAGACAGTTACCAGCTTTACTGGTCAGGTCCTCAGGGGCTTTGGGGATCCCGGACGAACCCCCAAATGTTGTGCCCAGAACAATCCCAAAAGACCCCTGGGGAGCCAAGTCCGATGCAAAAGAGCCTATATTCAAACTCGAGTTCAGTCCCTCAGACCAGTTGAGAGCCTCGAGTGTCAAGCAATACTTTTATACTGTTTTTCTTGCATAGTCAGCAGGGTAAGCTAGCGCAATACAGAAGTCAATATCAGCAGTTAAAGCAGGGTCACAGGGTGGGGAGAACATATTTATCATCAATCACAAGATACATCGTGAGTATATTGCTGTATGGGTCACAAGAACATGGTTCATGTCCAGTTTGGGGTACAAAGTATGGTCAAATGAGTTGGGTAATTCTCCAAGGAACTCGGGACTTTCCATCAGAGGGTATTACACCACAGTTTTCAACATACCCTTTTCCCAGAATATAGCACCTCCACCCTTGTGGGGGCTGGAGCTGCAACACAAAAGGGTGGAAGTTCTGTCATATGCTTTACTTCTATTTCTTTTCTCTCACCAAGTATTGAGGATACCCACAGGTTGAGAGAAGTCTGGTCTCGTACATTAGGTGATTCCCATTAGGCTTCTGATCACTTGCAATAGGACTTCTCTGACTATACAACAGTTTAATAGACTTCCCATTAATTTATTTACCATAAATGCCAGTATCAGCAGGGCAAAGTTAAGAAGTCATGCTTAATGACTGCAGCTTTTAGGTAATTCTGCCTAAGCTGGGATTTCAGACCTTGAGCTCATCTTCTTCTTTCTCATTTCTGAAGTGCAATTAAGGGCAACAGAGAATTATTGCTATACCCCTTAGTTTGATTAATATGTCCCAAAATAACAAATTCATAGTCACCTAGAGTCATGTTCTCATAGGTATTTGAAGAGTACCCATACAACATTTGGCACATAAAACTACATTGTGCCTTTGACAACCAATGCCCTTTATTCCACAGAAAATATAGTCAATAGTGCCTTTAAATTTAGTGAGATCAGAAACACAATACCAGACAACACAGACTCCGTTGGGAAAGTTTACCCTTTTGATTTTTTTCTAGAAGTACTTCTGAAATAAAATCCCTTTAGATCAGTGTTCAACCAGAAAGACAGAATCAGTAGGAGATATACAAGACATTTATTGCAAGGAACTCTGCCAATGTAGAATTAGGCAATTCCAAAATTCATATGGCTGGCCACCAGGAAGACCAGGATAAAAGCTTGAGAGGAAGATGTTACCAATGGTATAATAATTCTTTCACTCAAAGGATTCAGAAATATTGTTTTTTTTTTTTCCGTAGAGACAGACTCACTTTATCACCCTGGGTAAAGTATGGTGGCATCACACTGCTCACAGCAACCTCCAACTCCCAGGCTCAGGCGATTCTCCTTCCTCAGCCTCCTGAGTAGCTGGGATTACAAGCACTTGCCACAATGCCCGGCTATTTTTTTGGTGCAGTTTGGCCGGGGCCAGGTTTGAACCTGCCATCCTTGGTATAGGGGGCTGGCGCCCTGGCCACTGAACCACAGGGTTTGCCTCAGAATTATTCTTAAGAACTTTCAGGTAATTTAGCAGGTCTACCCAGATTATCTAGGACAGTGGTTCTCCAACCTGCTCTTTAATACAGTTCCTGTGGGTTGAGAACCGCTGATTAGGAATACTATGTCTACTGAAAGCCAAGTGATCATGGCAGTGAATGTCTATGATAAAACTCTCACAACACCTATATTAATGTTTGAATATTAACTAGGGCTTGTATAGTTCAGGCATGTTGCCATTAAAAGTATCACACCAATCGTCATCAGCAGAAAACTGTTTAAAGAGAAAATATTGAGTACATCAGAATACTGCAGGAATTAGAAATTACATTGAAGGTCAATTTATTTATTAAAAAGAAACTCTTAGTATTAGTTTCAAATTGGAACAATCTCATTAGAAATTTTATGTTGCTCATTTTATAAAATTATGTACAATTGCTACCTATATGCATAAACACACTATAACATGCTTACCAAAATATTTATTCTGGTGACTTTATTTTCCAATTAAAAACTTTTCTGTACTAATGTCGTTTTCTTTTCTTTTTTTTTTTTTGAGACAGAGCCTCAAACTGTCACCCTGGGTAGAGTGTCATGGCATCACGGCTCACAGCAATCTCCAACTCCTGCACTTAAGCGATTCTCTTGCCTCAGCCTCCCAAGTTGCTGGGACTACAGGTACCCACCACAACACCTGGCTATTTTTTTGTTTAGTTGTCATTGTTGTTTGGTAGGCCTGGGCTGGGATTCGAACCTACCAGCTCTGGTGAATGTGGCTGGCACCTTAGCCACTTGAGCTATAGGCGCCAAGCCTAATGTAGTTGTTTTCAATGTCCAGGCATTATTTTTGCAAGTAAAAGAATATGAAAGTATCTATATTATGAAAATTCAATACAACAAAACTCTATTCAGCGAGTTCATGTCACAGTATGTAAAAAAAAACAAACAGATATTGTGGTATTGGACTGAAATCTTTACATGGATAGCCTACTGCTACAACCAGACTTTAATAATTTGGGAAGCCTCCCTCTTTTCTCAAATACAAAGAAAAGCTGATAGTAAAGTAATTCCCACATTTCTTCTAGTACTAAGACTTTTCTCCCATATGGAATTTTTGATGGATATGAACTTATATATTTTTTTTTTTTGTGGAGACAGAGTCTCACTCTATCGCACTCGGTAGAGTGCTGTGCCATCACAGCTCACAGCAACCTCCAGCTCTTGGGCTCAAGCGATTCTCCTGCCTCAGCCTCCCGAGTAGCTGGGACTACAGGTGCCCGCCACAGTGCCCGGCTAATTTTTTTTTTTTTGATGCAGTTCGGCCGGGGCCGGGCTTGAACCTGCAGCCTTCGGTATATGGGGTCGGCACCCTACTCGCTGAGCCACAGGCGCCGCCCTGAACTTGTATATTTTGAGTAAATCTCTTTTTCAAACTCCATATTTGAATGTTTTTTCTCAACTGTGAAATCTTTGATGTTTCAAAAGACATGAGGCCCAGCCAAAGCTCTTGCCACATTCTTTACAATTATAGGGTCTCTCCCCTCTGTGGACCCTCTGGTGCATGTCAAGATTAAATTTATTGTTATATATAAATGTACTATTATATATAAATTTACTGTTATATAGCCCTTCCCACACTCCTCACATTTATATAGCTTTTGTCCAGTGTGGACAGTCTGATGGGAATGAAGTTGTGAACTCTGAGTAAATTTCTTCCCACACTCTTCACATTTGAATGGTTTTTCTCTACTGTGGAGTCTCTGATGTTTCAAAAGGCATGAGACTCAGCCAAAGCTCTTCCCACATTCCTTACACTTGGAGGGTCTGTCCCCTATATGGACTCTCTGGTGAAACTCAAGATCCAAGCTCCTCTTGTAGTCCTTCCCACACTCTGCACATTTGTATGGCTTTTCTCCATTGTGGGTTCTCTGATGGGAAAACCTTTGTGAATTTGTATAAAATTCCTTCCCACATACTTCACATGTATATGATTTTTCTCCATTGTGGACTCGTTGATGGATCAAAAGACACGAGGACCATCTGAGGTTCTTCCCACATTCTTTACAATTATATGGTTTCTCTCCTGTGTGGACCATTTGATGCTTATAAAAAGGCTCCCCTGCAAATGAAGCCTTTCCCACACTGCTCACATTTATATGGTTTCTTTCCTATGTGAACCATGCAATGACTATTAAGTGCTGATCTCTGATGAAAGCTTTTACCACATGTATCACATAGGAATGATTTTTCTCCTGTGTGAACCATGGAATGCCTATTAAGTCGTGACCTAACTCTGAAGTTTTTACCACATATCTCACATTTGAATGTTTTTTCCCCAGTATGGAGTCTCTGATGTTCCTGAAGCTGTGAATCATGAATGAAGGCCCTTCCACATTCCTTACAATTATGAAGTTTCTCCCCTGTGTGTAATTTGCAATGAACATTAAGTGATGATTTACGACTGAAGCCTTTCCCACACTGCTCACATTTGAATGGTTTCTCTGCAGTGTGGACTTTCTCATGAGTTTGCAGATAAGCACTCTGAATGAATTCCTTACCACACACATCACACTTATAGAGTTTCTCTCCCATGTGGACACTCTGATGAATACGAAGAGCTGAACTGTAACAGAAGCTTTTTCCACACTCATTACATGTGTGAGACTTATCTCTTGAGTGTAATTGTTGATGAAGATCAAAGACGGACACATCATTGAAGGATTGTTTACACTCATTACACTGGAAAGGTTTCTTTTTTGTGTGAATTACAGATAGTCCTGCCTCAGCCTCACACGGGAAATCATCTTTTTTGGACAACTGAGAGCTATTTACTGTGGTGTCTTCAGGCCTGGTTAAGTCACTTGCAATTTGTTTCCAGATTTGCTGGCAGGATAACTCTTCATGTGGTTCTACTTCTGAAACAGTCTCTAACCCAGTTTGGATCTTGCCTCCTATCATAACACAGAATTAAGAGACATGGATAAGTAACGGCTTTGTTTAGTGTTATCAAGAGTTCACACTTAGGACATGGCAGGAAACTAATGAATACAGAGAACATTCAATTTGTGTTTTCCAAGTATCACATGTTCTGTGGTTTACATGAGACTAATTTAGAGCCATACCAAGTCTTATATAAAATTCTTGAGCAATAAAAGAACTAATAGAAAAAAATAATATGATACATATATTTAATTACTGTTTCTAGTGAATTTCCTAGTCAGTCTAAAATCTTGGTTGAATACTTCTATAGGTAGGGGCTGGCAAAAAAAAAAAAAAAGAAAAGAAAGAAAGAAAAAGAAAATCTTGCAAAAGGAACTTTAAGGAAACTTAATGACATAATCAATACTTTCTATATAACAATACACAATACCTTAACCTAGCAAAGAAAGCAGTATGGACTTTGTTCTCAACAGCTGAGAGATAATTTCTAGGATCTTGAAGTGTCATGCCTGAGGAGAGTATCTTTTGTCTTCTTGGGTGCAAGCAGTGGGTCACTCTGGATAGTGAAAAAAATGATTTGGGGTTATGGCTGGCCACTCCTTTAGTGATGAGAAAAGGGTACTCACCATGTAGGAATGAAGAACAGTGTGAGTTAAGGGGGAGCTTCAGGTCACACGTAATCATGTGATCTAAAGGAGACTGATATAAGATCCTCATTTGATACTTCCCTAGACTCTGTCTTATTTGATTTTTCTATTGGCTAACTCTACTATGCATCTTTTCCCTGTAAAAATCTACATCCCTGGGTATAAAAGTATTCAGTGAATTCAGGGAGACTTTCTAGTGAATTACCAAATATAAAAGTAGTTTTCAAAAAACTTCCCAAGTTTGAAGTTGTAAAGAAAGGGCAATTTTCTGTAACTGTCCCTTTCAGCTTTGTAATCAGTCAAACTAAAGAGTCACGATGCTCAATATCAAATATCTAGGAGTCTTTCTTTATATCTACATATAGCTACAAAGTATTCCTGCTTAGGAATTTTGCACAATATGTACAAAAATATTTACTCTTCTTATTCTGTGCTGGTATGGACAATAACTTGGGTAGCTTAAGAGGAAAGGGACAGACTCCAGTTTTTTTTTTTTTTACTGAATCATAACTGTGTACATGGGGTACAGTGTGTGGGTTTCACATACAATCTGAGATATTTTCATCAACCTAATTGACATAACATTCATGAGATTTTCTCATTTACTATGTGAAAACATTTTTGATCCATATTTAGAAGTTTTCTCCTTTCATCTTAA
>CAUYON010095854.1:0-28561 GCA_963573935.1 Arctocebus calabarensis
GTCTCCAAAAAAAAAAAAAAAAAAAGAATTTTTTTTTCCTTTGGAGTACAGGTGTATTTGAGACCAGCAGATAGAGACCAAAGAGAGAGATCAGCCCGAAAAGAGTTATTGGGACTAGTTTTATCATCTATTACTCCATAACATTACATCAAGAATTTATACTTTTGATCAACAAGTTTATTCAGAATGAAATTATTATAAAAGAGACTTTTGTGTGAAAGTTGATCTACCATGGAAACCACCTTATGTGACTTTTGATTTTATTACATATTTTTCATGTTGCCTACCTAAGCATTACACAGAAGCTTGAAGAAAACTGTGTTATTTCTGATTTTTTTTTTTTTTTTGAGACAGAGACTCAAGCTGTCACCCTGGATAGAGTGACATCACAGCTCATAGCAACCTCCAATTCCTGGGCTCAAGCGAGTCTCCTGCCTCTGCCTCCCAAGTAGCTAGGACTACAGGCGCCCGCCACAATGTCTGGCCATTTTTTGGTTGCAGCCATCATTGTTGTTTGGCAGGCCCAAGCTGGATTCGAACTCGCCAGCTCAGGTGTATGTGGCTGGCGCCTTAGTCCGCTGAGCCACAGGCACCGAGCCCATTTCTGATTTTTTTAATGTTTAGCCTTTCACTGAAATTAAAAAAAAAATTTATCAGCTCAGCGCCTGTAGCTCAAGCAGCTAAGGTGCTGGCCAAATACACCAGAGCTGACGGGTTCAAATCCAGTCCGGGCCTGCCAAACAGCAATAACAACTACAACCAAAAAAAAATAAAATAAAATAGCCAGGTGTTGTGGTGGGTGCCTTGTAGTTCTAGATACTTGGGAGGCTGAGGCAAGAGAATAGCTTAAACCCAGGAGTTGGAGGTTGCTGTGAGCTGTGATGCCAAGGTATTCTATTCAGGGCAACAGTTTGAGGCTCTGTCTCAAAAAAAAAAAAAAAATTTTTTTACCCTTCCTATGTAAGAATAGTGCATATAGAAAAAGATATGCACAAATGTGACAGTGCTAGTGATAAAAAAAATGAAATGGTGGCTCCATACCCATAGCTCAGTGGTTAGGGCACCAGCCACATACATCGGGGCTAGTGGGTTTAAACCCAATCCGGGCCTGCTAAACAATGAAAACAACAACAACAACAACAAAAAATAGCCACGTGTTGTGTCAGGCGCCCAGCTACTTAGGAGGCTGAGGCAAGACTTTGAGATTGCTGTGAGCTGTGACACTACCGCACTCTACTGAGGGCAACATAGAGAGACTCTGTCTCAAAAAAAAAAACAAAAAAAACAAAACTGAAGTGGAGTTTATGGTGCTGATGAGTTAAAACATATTTCTCTCTCATATCTTCCAGGCATAGTCTAAGCGTTCTATAAATAGTAATTCATTTAATATTAAGGAAGAAGATGGTTGAAAGACCAAGTTTTCAAATAGGCATCCATGTTAGTGCCTAAGGTGCTTTATTTCTTTTTTAGGAGTCAGAGGCATATTCTAATAGGAGCAGTTTCCAGTCTTCCCTCTTAGATGAAGGTAAAAGACAAAAAAAAAGTCTGCTAAGGGGTCCCGCTTCTAGAAGGAAGAAAAGGACTATAAGGACTAGGGGTTTCTATATTTAGGATCTTGGGGTTTTTTCCGGATTACTGTCAAAAGGAGTCAACACATTGTTTAAATGGGTAGTTGGATTACCTTGGCTCTGTCATTTACTAGCTGTATAACCACCTTGGGCAAGTTAAATAAGTTTTCTTTAACTATTCTCTCCTCACCTAGAAAGAGAGGATAATACTTCCTAATTTGTAGGGTTGTTGAAGAGATTAAGCAGGTTCCAATCTATAAAAGCTCCTAGGACAGACACACACCTTCGTCCTTTCTTTTGGATTACTTTGTGCAGCTGCTCGTCCTTCCCTCCTACCTACCTTTGGTACTATAAAGCAGCGGAGTTCTCTTCTATTTGCACTTGATAGAAACCCCACGACTTTTCCTCTTTGAACACTAAGCATAGCCCAGGTTGGGTTTATAATAGATGAAGGATAGAACAGATGACACGTCACTAAAGGAAAAAGGACTCTCTTAACCTGTTTTGGGGACCTCTTCTAATTATCACATAGGTAAGACCTTGTAGAAGTTATTAGATACAGGAGAAAGAGAGCCAGGCAGTTTGGTGTAGGCATTACATTCCTGACTCCTTCCTAAACCGTTGCAGTCTATAGAAACTTCACACAGGCTTAGGACCTGTGTTAATGAAAGTGCACATTTCCCTGGAACGCATGATCAGTGTGTGCTGCCTCTACACAGCTCCTTTGGGATCCTTAGATGGTGACTGTCTGGCCGGGACTGGCCAGGTCTCCACTCCGGCTTATTTATAGTCCAGACGTGCATCTTGCTCGGGAACAATTACCCGTAGGCGCCTGAGGGCTATTCGCCTTAGTAGAAGGGAGCGAAACAGACTTAACAGACTGCTTAAATCTTAGCAGTCTTCCTAGAGAGACGCTGGGCTGACATCCTGCGTGCAGAAGCGAGTCAAGAGTGAGCGAGTTGGTGAAAGTGCACGCTCCCCGACTCGCCTCCCCGGGGGAGAGAGACGTGATCCCGTGGGGGGCCCAATCCCTTCCCCATGACCCTATCTCCAAGGTGTTATATTACCGAGATGTTACGGGTGTTTCTTATAATGACAGAGTGTTCCCACCTTAGCTCTTGCTTCTCCTTTCCTTGAGCTATAGGGTCTGCTACAGGTGAAAGACAGCTGATTGGAGAGTTATAAATACAGGATTTCCTCTATATCAATTTCATAATGAAAAGAGGCAAAAAAAACCAAAGGAAGCTGTTGGTGTGGACCTTCTGCAAGAAAGGAAGTTCCAAGGCCACTATTAAGATCAGTTCTCATTTAGCCTACTTTATAGTTGGCTACAGCTTCTCCTTTTACCACTATACCTAATGTTCAGGAAAATATTGACTATATGCCATTTTTTAAAAGCAGGGCATTTAAAGTATAGCCCTATCATTCAGATACAATTCTAACAAAAAAAGAAAGAAGCTAGAAATGGCATTAACCAAGATTTTATAGTATAGATGATTTATAGAGAAAGTTATATTGAATAGAGAAAAAAACTGGAGTCATGATTTGAAGAGTTTCTTGAATGTAATTATAACAAATACTATATAAAACTTTTACCAAAACAATTTAAAAATCTGTTGACATTTCTAGAAGGAACTTAACATTTTTTCATGGAATTTCCAGATGATTAAATTTCTATATAATTTAATAACCTTGTGTCCAAAATTCTCTGTCTTAAGAGCAGAGAGAGGGAAGGAGTGAGGGGGGTGGGGTCTTGGTGTGTGCCACACTTTTGGGGGCAAAACATGATTGTAAGAGGGACTCTACCTAACAAATGCAATCAGTGTAACCTAGTTTCTTGTACTGTCAATGAATCCCCAACAATAAAAAAAAAAAAATTATGACCCAGAAAGACATTTTTTTTTTCTGTCTTGTTCAGTAACTTCACAACTTTTAAACTTTCTTTTTTGGAGACAAGAGTCTCACTTTGTTGCCTTCAGCAGAATGCCCCGGCATCACAGCTCACAACAATCTCAAACTGTTGGGCTCAAGCAATCCTCTTGCATCAGCCTCCCAAGTATCTAGGACTATTAAGTCACCAGCACAAGGCCCAATTAGGTTTTAGAGATGGGGGTCTCCCTTTTGTTCAGGCTGGTCTCAACCCCCTGAGTTCAAGCAATCCACTTCAGCCTCTCACAGTGCTAGGATTATAAACGTCAGCCATTGTGCGTGGCCTTATAACTTTCTGAAAGTAAAATCTCTTCAATCCTATCTGAACATTTTCCTCAACACTTTATATGACACATTCATGCCATATAGGTCTGGACAACTGTTAGAGGTGATATTTATTGTCAAGTTGACACAAGATGATATATCAAGACTTTATTTAGCAGAGAGAAGATACTGAAGTAACACACTTTATTAAAGTTTTTATGTATTATTTCTGTTTTCTTTCCAAACAAGGATCCAATATGAAGGGTCTGAAGATACTGATAGAGTGAGATGCCTTGAAATCCTCCTTGGGCAGTGGAAAAGTTCAGATTTTTTTCTCCCAACTTAATTAAACAAAGAGTAAGAGAATAAGCAGTGTTTAAGTGTATACACTTAGGCATATATGTTTTCTGTAGCAAAAGATTTTACAAGAGCAATTAAGAGTCAAGTATTTTAATAACAACTATAGAATCTGCCTGGTTAGACTTGGCACCTGTGGCTCAGTGGCCAACCTGCCTGAGCTGGCGGGTTCGAATCCAGCTCAACCCACCAAACAATGATGGCTCCAACCAAAAAATGGCCAGGTGTTGTGGCGGACACCTGTAGTCCCAGGTACTTGGGCGGCACAGGCAAGAGACTCGCTTGAGCCCAGGAATTGGAAGTTGCTGTGAGCTGTGATGCCACGGTACTCTATCTAGGGTGACAGCTTGAGGCTCTGTCTCAAAAGAAAAAAAAAGGATCTGCCTGTTTAAAAAAACACGTATTTTTTTGAAACAGAGTCTCCCTCTATCACCTAGGTAGAGTGTTACAGCAACATCAAACTCGGGCTCAAGTGATCCCCTTGCCTTAGCCTTCCAAGTAGTTGTGGCACTACAGGAACTTAACCACAATGCTTGGCTAGTTTTTCTATTTTTAGTAGAGATGGGGTCTTGCTCTTGCTCAAGATTTCAAAATTGAGCACAAGCAATCCACCTGCCTCAGCCTCCCAGGTGGCTGGGATTACAGGCTCCTGGCCTAAAAAATAATTTTTGATTTAGCACTGTTTTATCATTTTCCAAAGACATTCAGAAACAATAAATTCCTGAAGTGAAGTATCTGTTTTTCAAGGTTTATTCCCTTAAAATTTACTTTCCAGTAGAACTTTCTCCCAGGACCATAACTAACTCCCCAGTACAAAAAGGTTTTAGGGCATGCATTTTAAGACATAAGAGCAGTTTTTTTACAACAGTAAATTCAGTACACTTACTCTTTTCAGATCAAAATTAAAACATTCCATATTAGTAAAATAACTATCTTTTTTGAAAAGAGCATTCAATAATCATTATTTCATTTTATTATAACAAATCTTTTATTAAATTTGAAAAACCACATGACTTGGGATGAGTCACCAGTTAATTGCAAATGTACTAGTTTCAAAAACACATTAGACTTTCAAGATCTATTCTAGAATTCCATTACTCTGGAACAGTGACAATTCTCTTATTAAGTACTTTACAAATTGGTGAAAAATGGAGAAAAAATTTTATTAAAGTGACAGTCTTGTTATTAAAATGACATAGGTTATTCCTAAAGAGAATGGGAAAATAATTTTTTTTTGAGACGGGTCTCACTGTGTCCTGGGTCACATCCTCCTGCCTGAGCCTCTCCAGTAGAGTGTGCCACCATACCTGACTAATTTTTATTTTTTTTAGATATGGGGTCTGGATATGTTACCCAGGCTGGTCTTGAATCCTGGCCTCAAGTCATCTTCCCACACTTTGGCTTCCCAAAGCGCTGGGAGTCCAGGTATGAATCATTGTGCCCAGCCATTAAGTTAGTTTTAAAGTTATTTCTAATATTCACTTTTCCTATAATACCAAGTATATCTTTAATTCCTTAGTTTAAAAACTGTTTAGTTGTTAAGTGAACCCAAGCGCTATTCTTTAGTAGCTTGACAATATTAAAGTTCAATCTGTAACTCAGGAAGAGACTTTAAATTCATAGCGCATGAACATCAAAATGTAAGAAATCCTCCAAACTTTGCTATTATATATAATACTGTTTTGAGATCATAATGAACTTTTTAAAAAGAATTTTATTTGTTTATTTTTTCATAATGAACTCTTTTAAAGTTGCAAACTTTTTCATTAGGCGTTTATGGGGCAAGTGGGATGGGGGCAAATTTGTCTCCAACAACCGCACAGCAGACAGGAAGCAACGGTTTCTTAACAACGTGGAAGCTCCCGCCGTGTAGTAGGTGCTTCAGAAAGTGTGGCGGACTCCGCACTCTTAAGAAATGGATGCCTTGGCTCAGCGCCTGTGGCTCAACGGGCTAAGACGCCAGCCACGTACACCTGAGCTGGCGGGTTCGAATCCAGCCCAGGCCAGCCAAACAAGGACGGCTGCAACCAAAAAATGGCCGGGCGTTGTGGCGGGCGCCTGTAGTCCCAGCTACTTGGGAGGCGGAGGCAGGAGACTGGCTCGAGCCCGGGAATTGGGAGGTTGCTGTGAGCTGTGATGCCAAGGCACTCTATCCAGGGTGACAGCTTGAGGCTCTGTCTCAAAAAATAAAAATAAAAAAAGAGAAATGGATGCCTTGTTCCCAAACCAACCCTTTATTAGTTAGTCCAGTTGAGCGATAGGGTCATGCTAGTGATACAGAGAACAAATGCGTGATCAGAAACGAGCCAATGACAAAAAGCTGGGCTGCGTCCTTCCTCTGGGATCGCAGCAAAGTAATAGAAGCCACAAGTCTGAGGGTTGGAGGTTAGCGGGATGCCCGGCCGGGTGAGAACCTGAGGAGCGGGTCGCACAGCTGGCCGGCCACACAGCGCTGCCTCGCGTCCACTTACCAGGCCAGGCCCAGGCACGTCCCCAGCGACAGCAGGCTCAGGCCCGTCCGGGGGTCCGCCCAGCACCCCCCTCCGCCGCCCCGGACCTCCGGGCTCTTTCCGCCCTCACTCCGCTTCCCAGGCTCCGCTGGGGCTCCCCTGGGTCCCGACTTCTTCCGACTCTTCACCTCGGACATGTCTAGAGGCCCTAAGCACTACACACCCAGAGAGGGACGTGGCCGCCTTGGCCTTCCAGGGCAGCCTCGGCCGTGACCGCGCCCCCTTATTGACTTGGCACCGCCCAGAAACCAACCCCTTCCTTCCTCCTGCAGTCCCCATTGCTCCACAGCGCCTCAGCCACCGTTCGCTGGGCCCTCCAGTTGATGCAGGCCCCTACTCAACCACCCGCTTTTTCTTTGAAACTGACGCAATCCGCGGAAATTGAAACTCCCGGGAACACGCAGGCCACCAGGACCCGCGATTCCGAGGCGGGGCGGGGCCGCGCGCGCCACGTCGAGTGCGCCGCCGCCCAGCCCTTCCCTCATAGGAGCGCGGCGCGTCCCTGAGCTTTAGCCCCGCCCCCGCCGCGGGGTGGGCGGGCACTTCCCCATACGCGCGCGGGCACGAGCCTGGGCGGGAGCGCGCTGTCCCGGCAGGGCGAGGCAGGCGAGCCGGGCGGGGTTTGACTGCTCCGCGGTCCTGAGGCGAACGGGAGGGATAAGAAGGGGGCGCTAATGCTTGCTCTCTGGGTTGAACGGGCGAGGGAAGCGGAGGCGAGGAGTCTGAGCCATCAGCGACCCGCCAAGACTTGAAGCAGCCGCGGCGGCGTCCGGGGTAGCGCTGGGGTCCCGCGGGGTGCACCGCCGCCGGGGAAAGGAGTACCAGGCCCAGCGCCCCGCTTCCCTTTGTGTGCAGGGGCAGGGGCCACGGGAGGGCGGCCTGCTGGCCCGGTCTCCCCTCAGCACCCCGGGCTGTGGGGTGCGGCTGCGGGGTAGCCGTCTACCTCCCCTCCCCTCCGAGGTCCCCAGGGGTCTTCCCGTGTCCCCCGGGCTTCAGAGACCCAGGCGAGGCGCTTGTGAGGCGGGGACTTGCCCTGGAGGCACAGGGAACACGGAGAACCTGAATTCCACGTCAAAAGTCACTCTGCCATTCCCTCCAGTCAGCCTTGATTTCTCAGTCTGTCCCTGCAGGGCTGCTCTTCCAGGTAAGACCTCGGCGCCAAGGTTTGGGTTAAGTTTACCTGCTCGCTCTTCTCTGCCCCGGCCAGGGTCCTTGGAGGCTCAGTAGCAGATTCAGGGCCTGAGAATTCGGGGGACATGGAATATTTGATAGCTATCCTGCTCCTGTACCAGGAAGAGAAATTATCTTAATGAGTTAGTAGTAAACTGTTGAGGTTTTCTTGGACGAACTTACGGTGTACTTTTAAAAATTTTACATCAAAGAAGAGTTTTGACTTTTCATTTGATATGGTTACAAAAGGTGGAACATTTCTAGAATTCTATTTCATTTTGTGCAGTTCTAAGACGTGTTTAAAATTTACATATTTAAGTTTAGTAGGGTTAGGTAAAATTGGAAATTGGTTTCAGAAGACCAAAGAGTGACCATTTGCTTCGCAATTATTGGACATAACCTAAAAATTCACTTTTCTTTTGTCAAATAGAATTTCATTACTATAAATTGAGGAACGTTTTCTGTTTAGATAATAACAAAGTATTAACACAAATATGATACCCTGGATTTTTATCATAATTGTTGTCAGTTGGTTTCATGGCAGTACTGAGTTTTTTGTGAGTTTTGATGATAATAAATATATATGTGTATATATATATCTAATATATATAAAATTTTTATATGTATTTTAAGAGACAGGTTCTGGCTCTGTCTCCCAGGCTGGAGTGCAATGGCAGAGTTATAGCTCAATATAGCCTAGAATTCATGGCTGATGATCCTCCTGACTCAGCCTCCTTACTGGCAGAGACTACAGGAACATGTCCCCACACCTGGTTAATTTTGTAAATTTTTTTGTAGAGACAGGGATCTCACTATGTTGCCCAGTCTTGTCTCAAACTCCTGAGCTCAAGTTATCCTCCCCCCTCAGCTTTTCAAAGTGGTGGAATTACAACCTAAATCATATTTCTTTTTTTTTTTGTACAGAAAGAGTTTCTTTCTTTTTTTTTTTTTTTTTTGAGACAAGCCTTAAGCTATCACCCTGGATAGAGCGCTTTGGCATCACAGCTCACAGCAACCTCCAATTCCTGGGCTCAAGTGTGTCTCTTGCCTCTGCCTCCCAAGAAGCTGGGAATACAGGCGCCCGCCACAGCGCCCGGCTATTTTTTTTGTTTGTTTGTTTTTGCAGTTCGGCCGAGGCCGGGTTTGAACCCGCCACCTTCGGTATATGGGACCGGCGCCCTACTCGCTGAGCCACAGGAGCCACCCCCCCACATTCTAATTTTCTTCCTCTTTTTCTTTGACTAGATTGTGAGTTCCTTCAGGGATATTGCCTAATCTTCCCTGTAGTCTCAATGGCTGACACACAGGGGTTCAAATGTGTATGAATGACTAAGCCCATTTAGATACTTTCACTGTACACATATATGTTGGATGAAGCTCAGTTAATGTTTTAAAAACCTGTAGGCATCCTCAACATGGAAAAAGTTGCCTTATATTTGAAATACAGTTGCTAGAAACTTTATAGTATTTTACTGTGAAGAATAGTATTCTTCGTGTCTTAATATAAGAAATGGCATCAGAGTATTTCCTGTGCTTTCTGAGAAATGTGT
The DNA here is from genome assembly GCA_963573935.1 of Arctocebus calabarensis. Taxonomy (NCBI): domain Eukaryota; kingdom Metazoa; phylum Chordata; class Mammalia; order Primates; family Lorisidae; genus Arctocebus; species Arctocebus calabarensis. Next base: position 9,349 of record CAUYON010095854.1, read on the forward strand.
TTACCAATGAAGACAGAGCTGACACCTTGAGTGAGAACTAATAATATCAACAATGCTCTGTTCAGTCTTATGTTGGGTAATGAAAACAAGTTTCTAAACATTAAGACTTCAGTATGGGCTCGGCGCCTGTAGTTCAGTGGCCAGGGTGCCAGCCACATACACTGGAGCTGGCAGGTTTGAATCCAGCCTGAGCCTGCCAAACAGTATTGGTAACTACAACCAAAAAATAGCTGGGCATATGGCAGGTGCCTGTAGTCCCAGCTACTTGGGAGGCTGAGGCAAGAGATTCGCTTAAGCCCAAGACTTTGAGGTTGCTGTGAGCTGTGACACCACGGCACTCTACCCAGAGCGACAGCTTGAGACTCTTGTCTCAAAAAAAAAGAAAAACAACAACAAAAAAACACTTCAATATGATCACTATTTTATAAACTCTTGTTTTTTAAGAGACAGAGTCTGACTTTGTTGCTCTCGGTAGAGAGCTATGGTGTCATAGCTCACTGCAAACTCCATCTCCTGGGCTTAGGTGATTCTCTTGCCTCAGCCTCCTGAGTAACTGGAACTACAGGCACCCACAACAACGCCCAGCTATTTTTTTGTTGCATTTTGGTCGGGGCCGAGTTTGAGCCTGCCACCCTCGGTATATGGGGCTAGTGCCCAACTCACTGAGCCACAGGCGCCACCCTTATTTTATAAAGTCTTTATTTAGAAAAGGAAGTATTAGCTGGGCACAGTGGCTCATACCTATAATCCTGGCAATTGGGGCAGTTGAGGTGGGAGGATTGCTTAAAACTAGGAGTTCAAGCCCAGCCCAGCCTGGCAACCTAGTTGGACCCCCATCTCTTAAAAAATATATTAGCACTGGCTCGGCGCCTGTGGCTCAGCGGGCGAAGGCGCCAGCCATGTACACCTGAGCTGGTGGGTTCGAATCCAGCCCGGGCCCGCCAAACAACAATGACGGCTGTAACCAAAAAATATATTAGCCCAGGGTGGTACCTGTGGTTCATCGAGTAGGGCGCAGGCCCCATATACCGAAGGTGGCGGGTTCAAACCTGGCCTTGGTGGAACTGCAAAACAGAAAAATAGCCGGGCGTTGTGGCGGGTGCCTGTAGTCCCAGCTACTCGGGAGGCTGAGGCAAGAGAACCGCCTAAGCCCAGGAGTTGGAGGTTGCTGTAAGCTGTGTGACGCCATGGCACTCTACCGAGGGTGATAAAGTGAAGCTCTGTCTATAAAAAAAAAAAAAAAAAAAAAAAATACATATGTATATATATATATATATATATAGGGCTAATACACATATATATATATATTAGCCCAACATGGTAGCAAGTGCCTGGAGGCCTAACTTCTTGGGAGGCTGAAGCAGGAAGCATACTTGAGTCCAGGAGTTCAAGGTTGCGGTAAGCGATGATCGTGCCACTGAACTGTAACCTGGATGACAGAGTAAGACTTTATCTCAAAAAAGAAGTATTTTTACTGTAAAAAATAATTGTTTTAATTAAAAAAATTAAGACAATGTATAAAAGTACAAAAAATGTAAAATTCGGCTCGGCGCCTGTGGCTCAACGGGCTAAGGCGCCAGCCACGTATACCTGAGCTGGCGGGTTCAGATCCAGCCCTGGCCCGCCAAACAACAATGACGGCTACAACCAAAAGATGGCCGGGCGTTGTGGCCGGCACCTGTAGTCCGGCACCTGTAGTCCCAGCTACTGGGGAGGCGGAGGCAAGAGACTCGCTTGAGGCCAGGAATAGGAGGTTGCTGTGAGCTGTGATGTCACAGCACTCTATCCAGGGTGACAGCTTGAGGCTCTGTCTCAAAAAAAAAAAAAAATGTAAAATTCAGAATCTTAGTATTTAGAAGTAACCCAAACATTTTGATGAATAAACTTCTAAACATCTCTATTATTTATGGGATACAAACATATTTTGTGGTGTACGAGGTCAGACAATTAAGTTAGTGAACTCATCCTAGAGAGAGTGCTGCAGACCTCATTGCTGACTGTCACAGTCACCTTTGAAGTCCTCCCCTTGAGAAGCTATGTACCAATTTCAGCACCTAGTCCCCCCTTCAGAGCACTTTTTCTAAGATGATTTTGAGAACTTAATTGTAATACCTTGTGCTACAACTGCTGTGATGCCCATTCCAAAAAAAAAATTTCCAAAATTGCTTTGAACTCTTGAGCTCAAGAGATCCTCCCACCTTGGACTCCCAAAGTGTTAGGATTACAATAAGCCACCAGGCTGGCCTTCTTTATCAGTGAGGTTGCACATCTTTTCATATGTTTATTTGCTTCACAAATATTTTGGTGGTTTGCCTATAGCTCATGGTTGACAGCCCAGACAGAGAAAAATCTGAGGGAGGATGGACGCAAAAGCTCGGAATTGTTTGCTTCAATATAAAGATGCTCTGGAAAAGGACATCAAAACAGCCTACATCATGGATCACATGATTGGTGATGGAGTTTTAACAATTTCGGAGGAGGAAAAAGTGAAAAACGAGGTAAAGCCTTCTGAGGTCATCTTAACAATTTAATGCCTTCCTCATTTTTAGAATTTCCTAACTTGGGCTGGGTAAGATGGCTCACACCTGTCATTCTAGTACTCTGGGAGGGCAAAGCAGGTGAATTGCTTGGGCTCAGGAGTTTGAGACCAGCCTGAGCAAGAGTAAGACCTCAGTTTCTATTAAAAATAGAAAAACAAGCCAGGTATTATGGCAAGCACCTGTAGTTTCAGCTACTTGGGAGGCTGAGACAAGAGGATTGCTCAAACCCAGGAGTTTGAGGTTGCTGTGAGCTATGATGCCATGGTACTCTATCCAGGGTGACTGAGAGATTCTGTTTCAAAAAAAAAAAAAGGATTTCATAACTTGCGTTAGTCTCCATTAATTTATGTCACAAATATATTCATTGTTGTATACTAAACTACTTAAATTTTTTTTTAGCCTACTCAACAGAAACGGGCAGCTATGCTAATTAATATGATACTTAAAAAAGATAATTATTCCTACATATCATTCTATAATGCTCTACTACTTGAAGGATATAAAGATCTTGCTGCTCTTCTCCAAGATGGCATTCCTGTTGTCTCTTCTTCTAGCGGCAAAGATTCAGTCGGTGGAATAACTACATATGGTTTGTATCATAGATACCTTCTATCGCATTGCTATCACAGTGGTTACATTGCTGTAGGTTTGTGTTATTGTAGATGTAGTGTGACCAGTTCACTGAAAAGTGCATGTGAAAACATTGTAGAGATTTTTCAATTTAAGTCTTTCTTCTTTGCATCCATGTTAACTCTCACGTTTTCTTCTTGCCCAATGAGCTGTTTGCTACTTTTATTATACATACTCTAATTTTTAGAGATAATAAGGTTTTTTGTTTTTTTTGAGACAGAGCCTCAAGCTGTCACCCTGGATAGAATGCGGTGGCATCATAGCTCACAGCAACCTCCAATTCCTGGGCTCAAGCGAGTCTCTTGCCACCGCCTGCCAAGTAGCTGGGACTACAGGCGCCCGCCACAATGCCCGGCCATTTTTTGGTTGCAGCCATCGTTGTTTGGTGGGCCTGGGTTGGATTCGAACCTCCCAGCTCAGGTGTATGTGGCTGCTGCCTTAGCCCATTGAGCCACAGGCGCCAAGCTGGTAATAAGGTTCTTATTTAAGTGATGTATGTTTCAAGTTCATAGGAAAGATGAGAATCTTTAGGAATCCGTGTTTTTGAAAGGAATTCTATAAACATTTTCCCTTTGTTTATACTCTCATTCCTAATCTTCTCTATGAGAGAAAGACTGGAGACTCCAGGAGTAACAGTAAGAGCAGGTATAGATGGAGACTTCCATTGTTTATAGCATCTTGAAGGGTATCTATTTTCTGAGAAATCAGAAAGTGAAGTTTATGTGCTAGCTGCATTTTCTTGCTTCTTTTGGAAATTCAAGGCTAAGCCTCAGCCATGCTCTCTTTGGTGTCTGTGGTGTTACCTGACTGTCTGTTTCAAAGTTCTATTCATTCACACTTGTTTTCGATTTCAGTGAGGACAGTTCTGTGTGAAGGTGGAGTACCACAGAGGCCAGTTGTTTTTGTTACTAGGAAGAAGCTGGTGAATGCAATTCAGCAAAAGCTCTTCAAATTGAATGGTGAACCAGGATGGGTCACCATATATGGAATGGCAGGCTGTGGGAAGTCTGTATTAGCTGCAGAAGCTGTTAGAGATCATTCTCTCTTAGAAGGTAAGTATCTTCGTCTGTTTCATAGTCTGGTAGGGTAGCAAGATATGTAAAAAATATATGTGATAAATGAACAGTAGAAGCAAGTATAAGATCCAAAGTTAGAACAAAGGAAGGATGTTGTTTCAACTTTCTGGAGGAAGAAAATGGACAGGATGGGCTTCCTGAATGAGATGACATTTTTGCTGGAGTCTGATGCAAAAGTTTGTCTGGCAGACTGTAGGGATGGGAGAGCGGGGAAAGTAGGAAGAGCAGTGGGTGGTTGCTAGAATGGAAGTGGCAAACTGGGAAGAGGCCTTAAGACATGTAGGGGAGGGATAGCACTGACCTTCCTAGTGAGTCTGGTAGGTTCTCCAGGTGTTCATTAGGAATAGTTGTGTAGCTGCATCAATTTTTGCTTGCCTTCATTCATTGGTGAGTTCTCTTTGCATAATACTTCTAGAGGAATTAAAAAACAATTACTGGCCCACCAACCCAGGAATGGATTAACAAGCTATGGTATATGTATACCATGGAATATTATTTAGCTATTAAAAAAGATGGAGATTGTACATCTTTTGTATTAACTTGGATGGTGATGGAATACAGTTTTCTTAGTAAAGCATCACAAGAATGGACAAGCAAGAATCCAATGTCTCAATTCCAATATGAAGGCAGTAGATGAACTAATACGAGGGATGGGGTAGGGGAATGAGGGAGGTGGGAGAGGGGAGGCAGGAGGCGGCTGGGGGGGTCATGGTGTATAGCATACCTCTCGATGGTTGGACACTAATATAAGAGGGACTTTATCTAGAATGAAAACCTTGTAACGTAATTCTTTCTACTATCAATGAAACCCAAACAATAAAAAAAAAAAAAAAAACTATGAAAAAGAAACAATTACTGGCTTCTAGTATACAAGACATAATCCGCAGTTTAGATGACAGAATGAATGAAATATGCAGTAAACTTGTAGGAGAGTTAATAAAGATGGAGGCTAGGGCACACCATTTGTACACACATGGCTTTAATTCCTGCTTCTTAGACTTTGTTAGCAGTATGGATTATACTCTTGTCAGAGGGACACTCAGTTCCTCATCCTTGTTTTTTCTCCTCTGTCATTACGGAGAACTTCCTGGGACTTTAGCTTCTTGTAAATTTTGTTAATGTCTACTGCAAAGTTGATCAGAAGATATTTCAGGATAAATTTGGCTTAAGTTCCTTTAGTATGAAGAAATGAGTTTTCCTTTCAATATTGTGGTAAATTTTCTTTAAAATATAATAAATATTTATTATCAATTTATAGGGTTACAAGAATACCTCCTATTTAAATTGCTTTACTTTATTTTGATGAATACTCAATTTTAGGGATTAAAATTGAACAACTTATGGAATTAAACATTAAAGAGTCATATTGTGCAAATTGTTATCTTGGAACAGAGTTTAGCTATTTTGTTATGAGAAAAACCCAGAAATACTGGCAATTTTCCAGTACATGTGAGTTTAATTCCTATTTTTTTTTCAAGATTAACAAGTTGTATTTTTGATTTATTCTTCTAATAGTTTGTTCTTTTTTTTTTTTTTTTAAATCATAGCTGTGCACCTTAATGCAATCATGGGGAACAATGTGCTGGTTTTATATACAATTCGAAATATTTTCATCAAACTAGTTAACATAACTTTCATGGCATTTTCTTAGTTATTGTATGCAGACATTTATATTCTACATTTAGTAAGTTTTACCTGTACCCTTCTAAGATGCACCGTAGCTGTGGTCCCACCAATTACCCTCCCTCCACCCAGCCTCTATTCTTATATCCTTTCTCTTTCCCCCAAAGCAGTCCTTCTAAGGCAGTTAATGTATGTTCCTCGTAAATACCTGTGAATGTGAGTGTTCTTATAAAATTTATATGTTGTTTGTATGTAAATGTTTTGTTTGCATAGTGTTATGGTATTAATTATTTTATTCTACTTCTTATCTCCTGTGACACTATCTTTTAAATGTTTATCCTCCTTACTATGTGTATAAATTGTTATACCTGATTGCTACCCAGTGCATCCAACACATTTTACTGCCCCTTTCCCTACGTAAATAGATAAGTAGATTGTGTCTAGCAAAGCTCCAAAACTTCCACAGGAGTGAAAATTTCTTTTTTTTTTTTTTTTTTTCAGTTTTTGGCTAGGGCCGGGCTTGAACCCGCCACCCCTGGTATATGGGGCTGGCGCCCTACTCCTTGAGGCACAGGCATCGCCCAAAGAGTGAGAATTTCCTGTGTGTGTAGTCAGAAACAGAATTGCTAAATTATAGGTTATACAGATGTCAAATTTGAATGCTGTCCAGTCTGTACATTTCCACCAGCAGGGTAGTGGAATGCCGGTATTCTCACTTCCCCAGTGATGGTTGACATGATCTAGCTTTGTAATTTTTGTTATGCCAGCCAGTATAAAGTGGTATCTTTTAATTTGCAATTTCTCCGATAACTCAAGTTTGAACATTTCTTCATAAGCTTGTTAACCTTCTGGGTTTCCTCTTTTTAGTAAATTTTGTTTATGTGATTTGTCCATTTTTTTCATTGGAATTTTCTTTTTGTTGGCTTTCAGGAGTTTCTCTTTCTTTCTTTCTTTTTTTTTTTTTGACTAAGCATCTCAGTCTGCTGCCCTCAGTACGGTGCCATGGTGTCATAGGTCACAGCAACCTCAAACTCTTGGGCACAAGTGATCACCTTGCCTTAGCCTCCCAAATAGCTGGGACTAAAGGCACATGTGCAAACTTACTCAGGCTGTTCTGGAACTCCTGAGCTCAGGCAAACAACCCACTTTGCCCTCCCAGAGTGGAAGGATTACAGGTGTGGGCCACTGCTCCTGGCCAATTTTTTTAGGAGTTTCTTGATTGTCTAGATATTAGACTTTGTTGATTTTAGACTTTGTAAATTCTTTATCCTAATTTATCATGTGTATTAAGTTTATCCTGGATGTTCTCAGTAGAGGAGAAATCTTTAATTCTGATGTCAAATTAATTTTTTGGCCTTCTAATTGGTATTTCCTGAGTTATGCTCAAGTAGTCCTATTACAGTCTTACGGGTTATAGCTTGCTATTTAATCTCTGTAGTCTCTTGTATGCCCATTCGCTCAAAAATAGATGATTTCCCAAAACTAAATTTTAATTTCTGGATTTCATTGTTAAATATGGGAATATGTGATTTTTGCCATTTGATTGTGGCACAAAATCTTTTTCTTTAAAAGTGTAGATAATGTAAGAGTTATAAACTTGACGGGGATTCCTATGGAAATGTTATCATAGGGTGATGGGTAGTATAAAGAGTATTAAATTCTTAACCATTTATGTATATATATATTTAAGTAACCTAGGAACCTTAATTTTTTTCTTATTTGTAAGGAAATTGTAAAGCATTGGCATATCTTTAAACACTATTGTATTTATATGTGGAGTTGTTAAAGCACAAAAGCTTTCCATGTAGGCTGTCTACTTACTTGTTTCTGTCCTTCACAAGATTTCTTTGATGCTATCAGATTATTAATCGCACCCAGGATAAAGCCTTGTGTGAAAGTAGAATATGGTTAGTTTTCTCTGAATAAGGTAATTTTTCTCTGAATAAGTTTCTTTGAATGAGTTACAAGTGTAGCTTCATTTGAGGCTACATTGCTCCCTCTTGTGCCCATAGGCAGGATGTTTTGATTCTTTATGAAATGTGAAATTAATGGTTTATTTAGTATTCAACTGAAGGTCATATTGTGATGGTAGGAGGTTTGCATATCAGCTGGTTATTTGGTCTGCTTTTTTTTTTTAAAAGCAGGTAGTATTTTTTTCTTACATGTGTTTATACTCCCCTCATTTATTTTAGCTTTAATTTAGGAAAGAAAGGCTTTTGGCCTAGGAATAGGTACTTACATTATAGTGCGAAATACTTTACTAGGTGGCTACATCAGAATACTTTCTTTGCCTTGTCTTTAATCCTGGGATGGTTTTTAAATTTTTTAAAAATTAAAAAATTTAAGCACAAATAAAAAAAAGCTTAAGGCAACAAGTACTTTATACTTATACCTTTTTATTTTTTTTAAATATTATTAAAGTAGTATTTTCATTTAAAAAGAAGTAAAAGGTCCTTTTATTTACCTTTCTTTACTTTCTCCTAAATTGTAAATCCTACCCTAGAGATTATTTTGGTTAATAGTTTGGACTGAATTTTTCCAAACTTTATCTGTACATTTACAAATGTGCCCATACACAAAACAGAACATTAAATGAAGCTTCAGGGATTTGCTGTTTTATAACTTTTTTTAAAATTTGAGACAGAGTCTCACTTTGTCACCCTTGGTAGAGTGTCGTGGCATCATAGCTCACAGGAACCTGAAACTCTTGGGCTCAAGTGATCTTCTTTCCTTAACCTCCTGAGTAGCTGGCAATACAGGTGCCTGCCACAACGCTTCGCTATTTTTAGAGACGGGGTCTTGACTCTGGCTCAGGCTGGTCTCGAACTCCTGAGTTCAAGCAATCCACCCATCTTGGTGTCCCAGAGTGCTAGCATTATTGGCGTGAGATACCATGGCCGGCCCAGTTGATGTACACTTTTATTTCCTAAATTAAAGCTGAGAAAATGAGGGGACTATAGACACATGCAAGAAAAAATACTACCTGCTTTAAAAGACAAACAGGGGCTCAGTGCCTGTAGCACAGTGGTTATGGCGCCAGCCATGTACACCCAGGCTGGTGGGTTCGAGCCCGGCCTGGACCAGCTAAACAACAATGACATGGCACTTTACTGAGGGCAACATAGGGAGACACTGTCTCAAATAAATAAATAAAAATAAAAGACAAACAGGAAGCTATAGGAGTAAAACAGTAGCACTGTCTATCTTCTGAGACACTAGCACTGATAATCAAACCAGGTTTCTTTTTTGAAACAGTTTCACTATGTCACTCTTGGTAAAGTGCCAGGGCATCACAGCTCACAGCAACCTCAAACTCTTGGACTTAAGCAATTCTCTCTTGCCTCAGCCTCCCAAGTAGCTGGAACTACAGGCACCCAGCACCACACCTAGCTATTTTTTTGTTGCTATTGTCATTGTTGGTTAGCCGGCCAAGGCCGGGTTCAAACCCGTCAGTGTGGGGGTATGTGGCTGACGCCATAGCCACTGTGCTATAGGCACCAAGCCCAAATCAGGTTTCATAGCTTTGTCTCTACTTTGGAATCTTATTGCAGAGTTCTGTCTCTTGGTAATTTATTGTATTTTAATGTATTGTATTTTATCAGGTGTGTCTAGTCCATGGCCAATGGGCCACATGCTGATTTTTGTGAGGCCTTTTTTTGCTTATCTGTGGTGTTGGATGTCATGAAAAGTATGCATAGACCTTTTTTGTGCTAATCACCTTTGCTGGTGTTTTGTGTGTTTACTGTGTGGCCCAGGACAACTCTTACTCTTCCAGAGTGTGGCAGAGAATAAAAGGCTGGACGTGCTGTGTGCAGCCACTACTCAGTCCATTGCCAAGTTCTTATCTAGGTCTCCTTTCATTCCCATTCTTTTGCCAGACCCTCTAGGTCTCCTCCTCTAGAGGAGACACTTCTGTGTGACCAGCCTGTAGAATGTTCACCTCATTGCTTTATATGAAACTTGGCAGTTTCCTGAAGGTAACTACCTTCTCCAGAACCACCTTCAAAAAGTGGATCCCACATACTGCAGCACCAGGAAATGGGTGGGTGTCATTTTTGCTTTCTGTTATCTTATCCAGACCATTCTTACTTCTTTATCCCGCTGAATTCTTTGACGTTCATTTCTCTCATCTTTTCTGGTTATGTTATCATCCTCTCATTCTTTGATGATTGGAGTTTTTCACTTAAGTAGCCTTCTTCAATGCCCTTTATATGTTGGCATTCTTAGTGATTTTGATATCTATGTGGATGAATTGTGCAAGGTTTTGGTCTATTAGTTCCTTGAACTTTTTGTCTCTGATGACCATTTTCTTAACTTCCCCTTACCCATGTTCTTCCCTGATCACAGGTGGGACCCTGATCTTTGTCTTCACTGGAACTGTAGCATCATTGGAATCTTTTTTTTTTTTTCTCTCCCATTCTCTTCTTAGGAGCTAGCATTATTGGAATCTTGATATTAAACATTCCATTCTACTCTTTGCCACCTCCACCCATTTTGTTCTTCAAGTTCAATGCTATAGTTAGCCCTACCAAGACTTCTCATCTGTTGCTTCCATAATATCCAAACCATTCAGTTCCTTCCTAGATTTGGGCCTAGATTTTACTTAATTTATCATTTATTGAATAAATGTGAATTCAGTCACTTCTTAGCACATACTCTTCATCTTTAGTTTTCTCCTTATCTGGAGTAAAAGCTGATTTCCTTTTCTCTCTGCTGAGAGATGGAGTAAGGTTCCTGCTTGCTCCTGAAAGCTTTATCTAGACATTACTTGCTATTTCTGGGGAATAGAATTCCAATTTAATTTTTTGGGGTTTATTGACTAGCTGTACCACCATATTGGAATTCACAGAGTGTAATCAAAAAACAGCATTACTCTTTTTCCTCATTGCTGTCAAACTTCTTCTCAAGAATGAGCCTTTCCTTGACCTTTTATAAGTTCAAAGTCCACACATCACTTCAAGGTATTAAAAGTCTCATTTCAGTAATTAAAATGTCAAATCCTATTTAAAACTCAAGACTTCATTCTTTTTTTCTCACTTGGGCCTGGCTCAGACTTGGGATTTATGCAGTAAGAAAGTAGGTTAGGATGGACATTGCAGGTTGTTCTAACTTTTCCCTGATTCAAAGAGCACTGCAGTGAATATCCTTGTGGAGGCAGAATAGAGCAGAAATTGAGTATTGATGCTGGAGGTTTGAATCCCAGCTTTGTTTTATGTGCTGTTACCTTGGACAAATTACTCAATTTCTCTATATTTCAGTTTCCTTATCTTCAAAACTGGGACAATACTAGCTGGTTAGCGTCTGCTTGATACTATGCTATAAGATTAAATGAATTAACATATCTAGAACTATTAGAATAGTGCCTAGTAAATATCCTTAATACATCTTTGTGCATATGTGCAAGTGTTTTTCTTGATGATGACGTTTTTAAAGTAGTGATATATGTGTATTTAATTATTTGTGAATGTCAGTGAATACATTGCCCAGTGAGTGTAATTTAACTCATTTATCTTTGTGTCTATTTTTTGCTTTTTTTTTTTTTTATCCTAATGATACTGTTTACTATATTTTAAACTAAGGAACCCTGCGTATTTTTTTTTTTTTTTTTTTTTTGAGGCAGAGTCTCAAGCTGTCACCCTGGGTTAGAGTGCCATGGTGTCACAGCTCACAGCAACCTTAAACTCTTGGGCTTAAGTGATTCTCTTTTTTTTGAGACAGAGCCTCAAGCTGTCACCGTGGGTAGAGTGCTGTGGCATCACAGCTCACAACAACCTCCAATTCCTGGGCTCAAACGAGTCTCTTGCCTCCGCCTCCCAAGTAGCTGGGACTACAGGCATCCGCCACAATGCCAGGCCATTTTTTGGTTGCAGACATTATTGTTATTTGGCGGGCCCGGGCTGGATTCGAACATGGCTGGTGCCTTAGCCCATTGAGCTACAGGTGCCAAGCCTTAAGTGATTCTTTTGCCTCAGCCTTCCAAGTATCTGGGACTTACAGGTAACTGCCACAAAGCTCAGCTATTTTTTTTGTTGTTGTTGTTGTAGTTGTCATTGTTGTTTGGCAGGCCCAGGCTGGGTTTGAACCCACCAGCTTTGGTGTATGTGGCTGGCACTCTAGCCACTTAGCTCCAGGCGCTGAGCCCCTCATATTGTTTTTTATCTATGTGGAGCTGATTAGGTATAGTCTTAAGACAGATTTTTAGCTCCTGATGCATGTGTAAATAAAATACATCTTTCAAGATGTATTATAGCGTAACGATGAAGATAATGATCATGGTAGTAATAAGGGCCACTTTATAAGTGCTTCCTAGTTCAAAGCCTAATATCTGTGAAGTGGTCTCAAATCAGTAACACTAATATCCTGATAGATAGTGCAGCAATTTCTTTTTTTTTTGTTTTGAGACAGAGCCTCAAGCTGTCACCCTGGATAGAGTGCTGTGGCATCACAGCTCACAGCAACCTCCAATTCCTGGGCTCAAGCGAGTCTCCCGCCTCTGCCTCCCAAGTAGCTGGGATCACAGGTGCCCGCAACAACGCCCGGCCATTCTTTGGTTGCAGCCGTCATTGTTGTTTGGCAGGCCCGGGCTGGATTCGAACGCCAGCTCAGGTGTACGTGACTGGCGCCTTAGCCCGTTGAGCCACAGGTGCAGAGCCAATAGTGCAGCAATTTCATGTATTTTATATCATTAATTTTCTTCATGTATTTTATATCATTAATTTTCATAGCAATTCTGACATAGATGGAGTAGATAGTCTTATTCCAGTATAATAAATGAAACTGAGGTGAAGTGATTTGCTAAAGATTGCTTAGCTTTTAAGAAGTAGAGCCAAACTTGAATCTATCTTCTTATTTTAAGTCTGTATAGAAAATCCATAATGAGTGAGTTGCGTGTTCCAGAACATCAGTGGTTCTCATCTGGGGGTGATTGTGGCTGCCCAGGGGATATTTGATAATGTTTGGAGATCTTTTTGGATGACAGGACTGGTAAGGGGACTCCTACTGGCATCTAGTAGATTGAGGCACGGAAGGCTGTTGAACAGTCTGTCATGCACAGGGCAGTCCCTTAAAGAATTATCAGCCACAAAGTCAGGAGGGCTGAGGTCCAGAAACTGTGCTGTCATAAAGATCACTGATGACTTAGGACGAAGATGGTGAAATTTTGCTTGGTAGGATCTTCCTGATAAGCAGGTTTACTCCAAACTTCTATAAAGCTTAACAATAATCTCTACACAGAATTAAAACCCGAATCAAGAGAGATGTGATGGGATTGAAGTAAATCTGATGCCTAACAGTGAAACCATTCAAAGGAGAACTCCTGTTCAAGGGGCTTAAGTTTATTCTTTTCCTTACTAGGTTGTTTCCCAAGTGGTGTGCACTGGGTTTCAGTTGGGAAACAGGACAAATCTGGGCTTCTGATGAAAATGCAGAATCTTTGTACACGGTTGGATCAGGATGAGAGTTTTTCCCAGAGGCTTCCACATAATATCGAAGAGGCTAAAGATCGTCTCCGCATTTTGATGCTTCGCAAATATCCAAGGTACAAATGGTCAAATTTAGTTAGTGTATGAAGTCCCAATGAGACTCAACTACTGACATTATGAGAATATTGTGCCTTTTTCCTGCTATTCTGTAGAGCAGGTTAGAAAGTACCATTGCTTTCCTACTTCTCTCTTTTGTATTTCTTTTTAAATAAAGTGACTGCCATCTTGCCTAAAATTGCCACTTTCTTTTTTTTTTGAGACAGAGCCTCAAGCTATCACCCTGGGTAGAGTGCTGTGGCATCACAGCTCACAGCAACATCCAATTCCTGGGCTCAAGCAAGTCTCCTACCTCCGCCTCCCAAGTAGCTGGGACTACAGGTGCCCGCCATAACGCCTGGACATTTTTTGGTTGCAGCCGTCATTGTTGTTTGGCGGGCTGGGCTGGATTTCAACCTGCCAGCTCAGGTGTCCATGGCTGGCGCTTTAGCCCATTGAGCCACAGGCGCTGAGCCAAATTGCCACTTTTCTTTGCATTCTGCTTATATCGTCTGATATGTATCATACCATTGTAGGCTGTTAAAAAATGTCTTAAGTAGGTGAATTGGTAAGCAGTCTTTGCTAGAAAGTGAAAATTTCTTTGAATCCATTATATCTAATGGATTAATATAGAATAAGAGAGAATAAATGCAGGCAACTGATAAAAGTCAGGAAGGATTTTTAATGGAACCCTTCTGTTGGGTTGTCTTAGTTTTTACTTATTTATTTTTTCACGTGCACCGGAATGAGAGTTGTCTTACGTTTCAGAGGTATACATGTAACCTTTCTGCTTCTCTATACCTCAAGAATGAGTTTGTTTTGTTTTTCCATTATGTAATTAATTAAATACTTACTGCTACAATTTTGTTTTTCTGAGACAGTCTCACTATGTCACCCTGGGTAGAGTGCTGTGGCATCACAGCTCACAGCTCCAACTCTTGGGCTTAAGTGATTCTTTTGCCTCCCAAGTAGCTGGGACTACAGGCACCCGCCACATACCTGGCTATTTTTTGGTTGTAGTTGTCATTGTTGTTTGGCAGGCCTGGCTAGATTCAAACCTGCCAGCTCCAATGTATGTGGCTGGTGCTCTAGCTGCTGAGCTACAGGCAGCGAGCCATTTACTGTTATAATTATGTGCCAGGTATTGTTATTAACTGTTTCACAGATTTTTTTTTTTTTTTTTGAGGTAGAGTCTGTGTCACCCTGGGTAGAGTGCTGTGACATCATAGCTCATAGTAACCTCAAACTCTTGGGCTTAAGCAGTCCTTTTGCCTCAGCCTTTGGAGTAATAGGGAACTACAGGTGCCTGAAACAATGCCTTGCTGTTTTTTCTTTCTTTTTTTTTTTTTTTTAGTACAGATGGGGTCTCACTCTGGCTCAGGCTGGTCTTGAACTCCTGAACTCACCTGCGTTGGCCTCCCAGAGTTTTCTAGGATTATAGGTGTGAGCTACCTTGCCTGGCCTCTGTTTCACAGTTTTTGTTAAACAAAATGGAGATAGCATTTTAGTTGCTGTTTATGTTAGGAGTATATATATAACCTGGGAGTCAGTTAATAATTTGATTTCTGTGACCTAGCAGCCATTTTTTTTTTTTTTCATTTAACTAACATTGAGTGTTGTGCCAGGTTCTAGGCCAAGTGCTGCAAGTACAAAGATGAATGAATCCATACCTGGGGGGGTTACAGTATGTTGAGTGAGAATTAGGTAGTGGCTTTGAGCTTTTTAAAAATGTCTTCATGGACTGAGGATGCAATGTACTTTCATATGTAACAGTGGCTGAGGGTGGTAGTGATTCTCAAACATCAGAATATAGAGTGAGAAGGGTATTTTTTTGGAAAAGTCTGCTAGGTGATTCTAATGCACACTATTACAGAGGGCATGGCTCACTTGCTCCTCCATGTTCCTCTTGCTATCTTCTTCTTCCCTTGATAGCCACTGATATCCGTTTCTCTGGAGGAAATAGAATTGAAACCACTAACCATTTTCTCTTTAATTACTCAATAACTTTTCCCTATTCCTACCCTCCTATTTTTGCAATAATAAAGGTAACTTCTATTTAGGAAAATATTACAGCTGCCCTCAGGTGTATCAGATCTTGGGTTATAAAGCCAGAATTTTGTTTCTCAGCATTATTAGGTTTATGCTTTTGCAATTTTTCAACCTGTATATGGACCTAGAGTGTTTTTTTGTGGTGTACAAAAGTATGTCCTAATGCTAGTGTATAATTATGCAATCAGGTTTTTTTTTTTTAAATTTTTTATTAAATCATAGCTGTGTACATTAGTGCAATCATGGGGTACAGTGTGCTGGCTTTTTTTTTTTTTTTTCCTTGAGGCAGGTTCTCACTCTGTTGCCTAGGCTGAAATACAGTGATATGATCATTGTTCACTGTAGCCTTGAACTCCTGGGCTCATGTGATCCTCCTGTCTTAGCCTTTCATGTAGTTGGGACCACAGGTGCATGCTGCAATGCCTGGCTGAGTTTTTAGTTTTTTGAAGAGACATTGTTTCATTGTGTTGCCCAGGCTGGTCTCAGACTCCTAGCCTCAAGCCATCCTTCTGCATCTGCCTTTCAAAGTGCTGAGATTATAGGCATGAGCCACCAAGCCCAGCTGCCTTTAGGTTTTAATTATATTGCATTTTTTCCTTCATTTGTTCTGATGAATTTAGAAAAGTTTTTACAGAGATCAATCAGGAATTGGCATAGAGATTCTTTGTTACTATAATTAACAAGGATGAAAAATTCCAGTAGCATGCCAAATGTACAGTATTAAACTTACTTGTATATTCTAATGAGTTGGAACATATCAAATTGCTGGTTTTATAGGTAAAAAGTAGTCACAGATCTTTACTGTTATATGACTCATTCTAATGCTAACCTAAACCCAGTTCAACTTTGGCTTTAGTCTGAATAACTAACTATATATACATCACGTAGATAGTTCTTTATATACTCAGTCAGTGATGGTTGAGCTAATGAATTTCTAATCCTTATATAGTATACATAGTCCTCTTCCTAGGACCTTTCATATTAATATGTTCTGATTTGGGGGCTTTAGAAGGGGAAAGTCTCTGATTTTTTTCTCCTTATTTTAATCAGCATATTGAGAAAGGAAAAAAGCAAAGAAAAGAGGAAGAATCATAAACTAGTCCGTCTATTGTTTCTTTTTTATTTTGTTTGGTAGATTTTTGTTTTGTTTTGAGACAGAGTTTCACTATGTTGCCTTCGGTAGAGTGCTATAGTGTCACAGCTCACAGCAACCTCCAATTCTTGGGCTTAAGTGATTCTCTTGCCTCAGCTTCCAAGCAACTAGGACTACAGGTGCCCACCACGATGCCCGGCTATTTTTTGATTGCAGATATTGTTGTTTAGAAGGCCCAGGCCAGGTTTGAACCCACCACTCCAGGTGTATGTGGCTGGCACCCTTAACCACTGAGCAACAGGTACCAAGTCTATTTGGTAGATTTTGAAAAGACACTGTAGTATTTTTTTTTTAGAGACAAAGTCTCACTCTGTCATTTGGCTAGAATGCAGTGGCATTATCATAGCTCGACTACAACATCAAACTCCTGGGCTTGAGGAATCCTTTTGCTTCTGTCTCCCAAGTAACTGAAACTATGGGCATGTGCCATCCCACCTGGCTAGTTTTTCTATTTTTTGCAGTGGTGGGGTCTTGCTCTTGCTCAGGCTGGTGTTAAAACTGCTGACCTCAAGAATTCCTCTTGCCTTGGTCTCCTGAAGTGCTAGGATTACAGGCATGAGCCACTGTGGCCAACCGGAATTATCTTTTTTATTTTTTTGAAGCAGAGTCATAGCTCACAGCAGCCTCAAACTCTTGGGCTAAAGTGATTCTCTTACCTCAGCCTCCTGAGTAGCTAGCTTGCCACAACACCTGGCTATTTTTAGACTGCATCTCGCTTGAACTTAGGCTTGTCTCAAACTCTTGAGCTCAGGTAATCCACTGGCCTTGGCCTCCCAGAGTGCTAGGATTATAGGTATGAGCCCGTGCACCTGGCCAGAATTGTCTTTTTTAAAGGAAGCTTAAAATAAGTATCAGTAATGATTCATTATTTATTTATTTATTTTTTATTAGGTCTCTGTTGATCTTGGATGATGTTTGGGATCCTTGGGTGTTGAAAGCTTTTGATAATCAGTGTCAGATTCTTCTTACAACCAGAGACAAGAGTGTTATAGATTCAGTAATGGGTGAGGATTATTAATTTGCTTTCTTAGTGCCTTTATATTTAATTCAATTACATTTAAATGTGTGCATACTAAATTACTCACTTTGTTTTGTGATTGTGTTGCAGGCCCCAAATATGTAGTCCCTGTAGAGAGTGGCTTAGGAAAAGAGAAAGGACTTGAAATTTTATCCCTTTTTCTTAATGTGAAGAAAGCAGATTTGCCAGAACAAGCTCATAGTATTATAAAAGAATGTAAAGGTATGGTTATTTATTTTATTTTTGAGGGGCTTATAGGAATACTAATTCTTCTTTCACAAATTAAACTAATGAATATGATAATTTAGCACATGAACATCTAAAACCTTTTCAAGGATATTTAGTATTTTAGGTTTTTCTCTGATACCTTAAATGGGTGCATGATATTATGATATTCATTCATTAAAATAACATTTAATGTATATCCATGTTGTGTTAGAGACTGCATTAGTGAGAGGGGTGAGATAAAGACATGACCTCTGCTGTCAAAGAGTGAAAAATATTGTAACAATCAGATTTAACAAGTTTTTTGGTTGGAATTTTATAAAAATAATGTTTTAATACATTAAGTAAAAACTGGTGTTGTCTTCCTTTTTTGTTTTATTTTGTTTTTGAGATGCATTCTCACTCTGTCATCTGGGTTAGAGTATACTTGCTTCATCATAGCTCACTGCACCTGCAAACTCCTGGGCTCAAGTGATTTTCCTACCTTAGCTTCTCCAGTAGGTGTTTGAGTTTTTTTTTGTTTTTTTTAATTTTTGAGACAGTTTTACTTTGTTGTCCTTGGTAGCGTGCCATGGCATCATAGCTCACAGCAACTTCAAACTCTTGGGCTCAAGTGATCCTCTTGCCTCAGCCTTCCAACTAGCTGGGACTACATGTGACCGCCACAAGACTCGGCTGTTTTTTAGAGATGAGGTCTCATTCTTGCTCAGGCTGGTGTTGAACTACTGAGCTCAGGCAATCCACGTGCCTCAGCTTCTCAGTGTTTGGATTATAGGCATGAGCCATTGCACCCATGTTTAAAAAACTAAGTGTAAAGAACTTAGAAAAAACACTTGATTTGTAGTCATTTTTTTTTTTTTGAGACAGAGCCTCAAGCTGTCACTCTGGATAGAGTGCAGTGGCATCACAGCCCACAGCAACCTCCAATTCCTGGGCTCAGGCGAGTCTCCTGCCTCCGCCTCCCAAGTAGTTGGGACTACAGGTGTCCGCCACAACGCCTGGCCATTTTTTGGTTGCAGCCATCATTGTTTGGCGGCCCTGGGGGCTGGATTCAAACCCGCCAGCTCAGGTGTACGTGGTTGGTGCCTTAGCCTGTTGAGCCACAGGCGCTGAGCCATTGATTTGTAGTCATAATGAAGGTGATACATGTCCATTTTTTTTTTTTTTTGTAGAGACAGAGTCTCTCTTTGTCGCCCTTGGTAGAGTGCCATGGCGTCACACAGCTCACAGCAACCTCCAACTCCTGGGCTTAGGCGATTCTCTTGCCTCAGCCTCCCGAGTAGCTGGGACTACAGGCACCCGCCACAACGCCCGGCTATTTTTCTGTTTTGCAGTTTGGCCAAGGCCAGTTTGAACCCGCCACCTTCGGTATATGGGGCCAG